>APFE031470975.1:0-25965 GCA_000404065.3 Pinus taeda | reverse complement strand
GGGAATGGGGAACAAGCCTCTCTCTCCTTGGTTACTTGGACAAGAATCTCCTCACTTAAGATTTAGCCTTATGGGAATGAAGAAGGCTTCTTCTAGCATGAACTTAACAATTCTCAGACTTTGGGACTTAGAATTTGGAACTTGAACTTGGAACCAGCTTGTCAAAGGCAAAAGTACAAGCTTTTATAGATAGAGGAGAAGGAGTTAGGATTTTCCACAATATTCATGGAGTTGGCTTTATCACTAAGAAGCTTCCATGAGAGGTGGAGAACTACTTCCCTCCTATGGATATTCGAAGCCAAACTGACCTAACTCAATATAGATTCAGTTCATGAGTGGGTTAGGAAGAACCTTCGTAAGTTTGTTTGCTAAAAACTTTACCCAACTGGGTTGGCGTGAGTGCGACTCTGAGACAGAGCGCCAGCTGGCGCGCCCTCTTTGGAGGATTTCCCCCATTGGCACGAGTGATACACAGTGAAACCGCGCCAATGGAAAAAGGGCTATTTTTATGGGTATTTTGTAGAAGGTGTCTTCAGGGCATATGAAGTTCATGTCTAGGGGAATAAAATGCAAGTGTTTCCAGGTCATGTCACTTCTCATAGGTCCCGGAACGAGTCCTCCAAGGTGCGGGAGAAGGGGTAACAGGTACGGTGACAAATTACTATGTAACAGATGCCCCCTAAAGCATGAGGCCCGAGAGAGAGAGAGGGGTGAAATGCTTTACAAGAACATGGCCAACTAAAAACATTGCTGCCAGAGAACCTGCATGAAGAAGTACAACTGATATCTCAAGTACATGATGTATGTGGTATGGGCGCAGCCATCCATAGCAGAGTACATAAAAATCTGGATCCAAGGTATGGGCGCAGCCATCCAATAAGGATCAATAAATAGACTCAGGCATGGTCGCAGCCATCAAGGGAATGAGTAATGTAATGATCATAATAATCCACAAAATCGCAACCTGGATCCCAATAGACAAAATCCAGGGTCTTGCGCTCCATCTCGGCCCGAACAAAGTACAAGTTCAAGCATGCGAATATAGGAGTCAAAGTCGAACATGCAAGAACATCGTCTGATTACCAGTCAATGACAAAAACTGTTAACAGGAGCGAGAGGTACCACCAATAATGACAATGGTCCTCAAGGTACTATAGGTACAATCTACGGCATGCGAATCAGTGAACTGGCATCGAACACCCGTAGAATCATTCGATCGGAGGCCAATGATGAAAACCTCGCATCGAACACAAAGAACCTGCCATTGAGGCATGCAGGCTCCAAGGCACCTGAAGGGAGTCTCTGGTTCAACTTCCTGGATAATGAGCTGAAGTGGACAGGAAGTGACCTTAATCGAAGGTGGGCCATAAGGTTTCCCACTTCATCGACACGAGACAGAGAAGGATAAGATGTTTGTGAATCAAAATTATGTGAGGTATCAGAGGGAGGTTGAGTATTCTCCAGAGGTCAACTTCTCTTGAACATATTGGCGGCACGACAGTGGACTTGGCAGTATTTGACATCAAATGATCAGAGGTCATGGTGACAAGGCAATGAGCAGATGAGAGGTCAAACAGGATTACCCAAACCCACGGAGGCAAGTGAAAAACGAGATGAGATGTCCCCACCCAGACACGAATGCAGACAATTGCCATGTTCAAGAGCGACATACTGCGCACGACATATGATTCTTGGTTCCATATCCCCACCATTTCTGGGCGAGTAACCCTATGTGTAATTTTCTTGATGAACAAGCTTACGGGGATAAGCAATATTTTGAAAGGCAACAATTGCGACGAAAATCCGATGTCATTAAGTTTTAACGAGCCTGACAAAGGAAGAACTCGGCATCTTTTCATGTTTAGAGAGTTTGAAAAGACAACAAAAAAGTAAACTCTAGGGGTGTCCTTTTTCGTAAAGTTGTGTCTCTCGAGCCCGAAAAAGTATAAAACAATGCTCGAAAGAACCGCCTAATCATTATGATCGAGGAGTACTTTTCATGAATAGTGATTTTGACCTGAAAAAGTAAAAAAGCGATCGAAACCACATCGCTTCGTAACCGTTAACAAACCTGAAACAACAAGGGTCCGACGATCTTTTCGTCTTTATATGGTCGGAAAAGAGTTTTAAAGACGACCACCTCTCATTTACGTTTAACGAGTTGAGAGGAATAACTCGACATTCTTTTCATGTTTAAAGAGTCAAAAAAGACCAGAAAGATGACTCCATTTTTATTCTCTTTAACGAGTCAAAAAAGGAAAAAAAACTCGGCAATCGTTTCATATTTTACGAGTCAGAAAAGAGCTTAAATGTGACTCGTCCTAGAGGAACGAGTAGTATAAAGGGTAGCAACTGGTTCCGGCAATGGTGGAACTACTCAAAACATGTAATGGTCAAGAGGTTGGCTAACAAAACCACTCTTAACTGCGATCCCTCAGGAAAGGAAAACAAACAAGTGAAAGCATATGATTGGCCAAAGAGATGGTGGCAATGGGATGAAAACAACCAAGGCTCATCTAACAGAATTTAGCGGATAAAGACAGCAATCACGAGATGTAAAATGGGTATGAGTTCATTTTTACACAAGCTTGAACCATGGAGAACTCTACTTGGATTCGGTTTCATGTTTACACAAGCTTGAAACGAAAAACTATGCTTGTTATAAATTTGCATGCCCCCAGCATAATAATGCAAAACGAGGTACATGCCCCCCAAGCTTCATTGCATTCAACAAAGTGGATGGAATGAAGGTTCACTTTCGAGACCTTGGAAAGATTCGACTCGTATTTTACGAGATCTTAATCAAAAGACTCAATTTGGAAAGGGAGTTGTTTCATTTTTTAATGAGGTTGACACAGTAAAAGAACTATCCTCATAACCCTTGTTTCATTTTTTAACGAGCTTGACACAAGATCAGAAACTATGCTCGACCATCCTTGTTTCATTTTTTAGGGAGCTTGACAGAGGGAAATGAACTATGCTCCGTGCGAACTTCATCATAATGAATAGGAAGTCGGGGCTTCCAAGAGTGGCGCTCCCGATGGGAGGTCAATGTCTTGGAAGTCGGGACCCAATGCCCCCAGAACACTATGCACGATGGCAGCATTGCTGGATATAGGCACAGGAGAAGTAGCCACATAGTTGACCTGCGGTGGGGCAGATACAACTGGTGGATAAAAACTAGGAGGGGATGACAATTGTACAGAAGGCACCGGGGGACTACAGAACGATAACTGATCTATAGTCACAACTCTTCCATCGTGTGGAAAGCAAACCACACGGAAAAGTGAAGAGACGAGGGCCCCCATGGCATAAACATAGTCATGACCAAGGAGAAGATTGAAATCTAAAGCACCTTGGGTAACCAGCACGTCTACATAGACGGTTTTGCCTCCCAAAGTAATAGGGAACTTTGGAAGGATCCCCAATAGTTGACTGGTTCCTCCGTCAAATGCCATCAGATTCTGCGCAACGGGCACAAGCTGTGGGGAGCCCAAAGCTTGCCAAGTAGTAGAAGGCATAAGACTGACAGATGCACCCTCATCCAAGACAGTGCCAGGTACTGCCGTATCATAGGCATGTACGGTAATCTGGAAAGGCACATGGGATGGAAGGCAGAAAGAAGTCAGGTGACGCCAGTCGAAGGAAACGACTGAACTACTTGGTGGGGGAATCGTATGATTTCCCTCCTGCTCTAAAGGAAACGAAGAAGGACCCTCTGAGTCAGCTGGGATAAGAGGGTCGTTTTCGGACTCAGGAGAATCTTATGAGACGAGAAGAACATGATCATGACGCTCTTCCAGAATAGGGTGGACGAGTGGTGGTGAACCCGAGTCGACACTCTCTCTGACCAATGGTTGGTCTGGAATAGGCTGGGCAGAGCCAGGTTCAGGAAGAGGAGGCTGGACAAGAGAGGATTTTAAACCAATCTTGTTATCAGCAGTAGGACGATCTGCAGCTGCAGAAAGACGTTGATATCCAACGGGGAGTTGGGGTGAGGGAGCGGCAAGATTTTCCAAGACGGTGGAGGCTTTATCCATGAGTGGACAAAGGTGAAGGGGATGATTGCCTTCACAAAGTCTGCAGGGGATTCTAATCTTCCCTTTTCCCTTGCGATTCCCAACTGATGAGGTAACATCATCGTGAGCCTCATTGGAGGATGAAGGGCGGGCCGGATCATGAGGCCATATTTCTAAGATCCTGGGAATGCCAGGACAATCACAAAGAGGATGGTCCTCCTTGCATAATCGACAAGGAAACTTAACCTTCCGTGGAGGAGCGGAAAGGGGCCCGACTTCTGGTGTACTTGAGGGAGCAATAGTTGTGCTTGTAGCCTCTCTGTTAGGCGATTTCTTCTTCTTCTTCTTCTTCTTCTTAGCCACCTGGTTACTCGAAACGAGACTTTCACCAGGCGAAGTGCGAGAAGAAGACATAGAAGTAGGCGTCGAAGGGGAGAGGTCCACCTTAGGTTCAACATGATGTTGTTTAGGTGGAGGGACTGCTGGAGTATCAGTCGACATGGTAGGGACCAAAGGGGTTGAAAACAACCAAACAGGCAACCCGACAGTTAACCCCGGAAAGGATAACGTCGCCATATAAAGAGCACAAACATTCCCAAGAGGAGGGAAATGACTAGGATTCCCGTCAGGAGGGGAACTTGGGTTGGTGAACCCTGGAAAAGTTTCCATATCAAAAGAAATCAACTCGAGCTAACGCACACAAGATCTAACCAGGTAATGTGATCGTGGCCGAATAAATTTTAAGACACTGAACTTGACCTTTTCATTTTTAAAGAGTCGAGAAAAAGACGAAAAGATGACTCTAGTCTCCTTCGAATATTTAATGAACACGAAGTGACAAGACGCTCACTTACACCTTTTCTTTTAGAGAGTCCGAAAAGGATCAAAAGTGACTACTATGGAGAACTAGGCAAGAGGTTTGCCAAACAATCCGTAAAACTGCTTATACACCTTGGCAATCAGATGAAAACCAAGGACTTCTCGTAGTGCAGTCAATCTTCTCGAATGCTGTGTTCAGTGCATTATGGTTTGTAAGGCGGCAGACTCGGATTCCTATGGATAAAAGGTTGCAAGCCTATAGGGGTCTCCCAATATATATGCGACGGTACGTGGGAGCACAATCCGTACTGGCACCTATCGTTTCACCGTGGAGGAATCACCCAACCACTCAACGGTAAGCTACCAGGTTTAAAGATGTCGGAAAACGTCTCTAACCTAGACCTCTAGAATATGTGCGTTATGTTCCAATGCGTTGTAGGTTCATTCAGTTTATTTTAAAGTTGATCTTGTGTTATGTTTCGATTTTCAGGTCGTACCGTATGTAATCTCTCAAAATTACTTAGATGCAAACTACATGCCAAAGAATACCATTTCGTTCGATGAATTCTAACTATGAGAAGGTTAAGAATTTTTCGATCAAACAAAATGAACACACACAATCAAACAATCTAATGCAGCTAATGGCAAGGAAACGAAACTTTTCTTTTGAGAATACAAATCAATGAAATGTTCTTTCCTTTTAACTATTACATGAAAAAGATACTAGTTTGATTTTCTTTTCAATGGCACAAAGCACTTAAAATGATTTTGAGAGATAGCTACACCAAGCAAAAGAAATGAAATCACTCAATGAAAAGACAACAAAGTCCCCAAGACAGCAAAGCGGTTTTCCAAATCAAAGGAAAAACTGAGGTTTATGAGCTATGTGATCTAAGCTCAACAAGACAAAAGGGAATTCAAAGGAGAAATCCATGCACAGTTCACTTGAAAAGTGTGCAAATGTAATCTATGCACAAATGAGAATTCTAATTATGCACGTGTGATCTGTGCAAGAGAATTCTCAAACACAAGATGATTCTAATGTAATCTAAGAACCATTCAAGTGCAACTCAAGAGAATTGGGTGAGATTTCCAAAGATCAAAAAATAAAAACACTCAAAGGCGATTAACACTCATACCCAATTTAGCCCCCCCTAAGTAATGATCAAAGGAAATCAAATTAAGAATTTCTCAAAAGAGTAAATGCAAACAAGCTAGAAGTGAATCACTTGAAGCATAGAATACCAAACTTTAAAAACCACCAGATGAGTGCGGAAAACAACCAAAAAGTTGACTGGATCATCAAACCATAATTTCCCACAGAAGGCTCGACATGCAAAGCCACTAGGGCTAAGATATAAAATCGATAGAAATAAGCAAACAACTGAAGGATAAAAAAATAACCAGTCACATAAAGGTCCAACAAACTTCCAGAAGCTATAAAAGATGTAACAAGATACAAATCCAAGCTCAAAAGGCTGACAAACAAGCTAACTGAAAAAGTTAACAAGTCTGGCGCGAATGTCAGACCGCAAATCGCGCTATAAAGGGATTGGCGTGGGCTGTCAGTGAGCAACAAGCGCCAACTGGCACGACTTTCAGAAGAAAAACCGCGCTAATAAAGTTTGCCAAGTAAAAAAACAAAACAAGTAGTCCAAAGCTTGGTTTACAGTATCTAGAAAGGCCAGCAAGCAAGAAACAGTAAGAAATTCAATCCAGAAGGCTATCCAAGCCAGCAAACAAGAGAAAAACTCACATGCAAGACAAAGTCGAAATTGTTCAGTCCGTAAACCAAACCGGAGATTGACTGAAGTGGCTTTGATCTACTTCACTACTGCAAAGCAATAGTGTTTCGAAGGCTATCTGGCCATACTTCAGGATCTGTCTAAAGTTTACAAATCAAACAACAAAATCAAACAACAAGCTTCTCCCCAGTGGAGTCGCCAAATTGTTGAACAGGTAAATCCCCTCTGCGGACAAAGGCGATCCCACTAGCCCAACACGGGTCTAGCAACAATCACACAACGCTAACATGCAGGTTCCTAATTGCAAATCAAAGATCAATGATGATGGCCTACCTAGATTCCAACACTAGTACTTGTAGAAGAATCGTCGCTCCCGTTTCTTTGCTCCGGCTGGTCACAATCCCCACGATCCTCGTGAATGGACACCTGCACATGCAAAGAACGACACAAATACAAGCATAAAATCCAATAGATGCAACTATATATCAGTCAGAAAAGATATAACTCAATGATCATTATAAAGACAAGAGGAGTGGAACCATAATGATAGTCGTCTATTAATAAATAAAAACAGAGAAAGATACAACCAAGGTTCTGACGTAGAACCTATTCTCTGACTGGGCGAGCAGCTAAATACGCCTTGCAAAGACCTTCTCTCTCTCAGGATTTCGGTAGCATAACCTCCCTATGCTTCACAATTCTTACTATCACTCTAGCATTACTTCAGCACTCACAAAGACTCTAGCAAAACTAACTTATCTAATGCACGAGGACAGTCATTTATAGATGGAGAAGGGAGGAAGATACAATGTACTAGGACGCCCATTGCGGATTGGCATTATCCTGAAAAGCTACTGAGGATAGTTGTCATTAGTTGTCATGATGACTCTCGACCTCTATCTTGAGGATTTTTCCCTCAAAGAACTTCATGATAAGAGAGGAAAAAACATATGGGTGCGTGTTGGCCAAAAATCATTACAAAATTTAGGTGGCGCGGGTGTTGCTCTAGGACAGAGCGCCAATGGGCGCGCCCCCTTTTGAGGATCTGAGTCATTGGCGCGGGTAAGACACTGTGTACCTGCGCCAATGGAAAAGGGGCACTTTTTAGGGATAATTTGCAAGAGGTGTCTTCAGGGAACATGAAGTACATACTCAGGGGAACATAATGCAAGTGTTTTTAGGTTATGTCATTGGTCACAGGTCCCGAAATGTGTCCTCCAATGTACGAAAACAAGGGTAACAGGGACGGTGACCAACGATGACAAATTACTGTGTAACACCTCCCCCTCCCTCTCGCCCCCAAAAAGGAAAATGGAAGATGACATAAAGCTTCCTATCTTTAAAGGACTTGGATCAGAGGATCCCGACTAGTTCCGGCTTGTAGTTGATGCAGTATGGATAGCAAGGAAGATCACTAGTGATGATGTAAATAATTTGCAGATCGTCACGTCACTATGAGAAAGAGTGATAACATGGTATATGAAATACTTTATGACTAATCTGACTCCTTCGTTTGACGAAATTAAGAAATCACTAGTATCCGAATTCAAGAAGCCGAAATCATAATCACAATGCATCACAGAGCTAAAAGAAATCAAATAGGAAGCAACTGAGTCTATGTGGGCATTGGATCAGTGATTCAAGGTATTAACAAGACAAGTAAGATTTATCCTACCTCCAGAACAACATAAGGAATGGTTCTTAGCCACATTACTGCTATATAGTAGGTTACCTTTGACACAACAGAAGATCATGACTTAAGTTGAATCATTGGAGATTGCGATGAAGTTGGAAGCTTTGTCGATTGGAGATACTCATGCAGGAGTACAACAAATACAGAGTCAGCTAGCCAATTTGACCTTGGAATTGCAGGATCTCAAGAAAGGCAAAGAGACTAGATCAGAAGTATGGCGTAAAAAATGCAAAGCAGAGGGCCATTATAAGGATCAATGCCATGTGTTTAGAGATTATTTGGTAAGTGGAGTACCTAATCCAGTAAACCCAGGTTTATGGTGTGAGATTTGTAGAACAAGAGGCCAACAACACTGAAGATTTATACCTATTACAGAAGTATGTTCAAACCCCAACGCAGCTATTTTGCAACTTTTGTAGATCAGTAGGCCATGATGAGAAAATTTGTCGAAGTTATGACTTAATGACGGAGCACACTGTTGATTCTTATAAACTGCAAGTTGAAGGACATACACACAAGGATCCAGCCTAGCACACTGGTCATGGATAATTTCAAGGACGAGGAGGATGAGATGGTCGGGGATGTGGTGAGATTATCTATTCTAACTGTGGATAGACATGACACTTCGCAAGAGACTGTCAGAATCCTATGACAACTTGCAACTACTGTAAGTATTTTGATCATGTGATAGAGGAATGCCCCGTCCTTATTGCGAAGATGCAGGAGAAAATAAACTAGCATCCTGCAACAAATATTCAAATGATGACCATTCAGCCAAGGGGGGATCAACCGTGCATTGGCATTGTAACAAGAAGTGGAGTTGCAACTGGAAATGATAAAGCCAATGGGAAAAAGGAAGTTGAAGCTACATGGGTAAGAAAAACTACTGAAAAATATTTTTCACTTGATATCCTTAAGGAAAATAAAATATTCATGGAGACGAGGCAAAGCTTTATGGATGATGGGGCCTTGATATTTATCGTGAAAGAGACTCAAAAGGATAACTGTGAGATAGTACTGGTTGCGACACAAAATGTGGATCTGAATATTTTGAAGTATTTTCTATAGACTTGCATGAAGTTATTGAGAAATTATAAGGTCATAGATGGATTACAGGAATTTATAGACTCTTGTGCTCCTAAAGAGGTACCGCAAAGTGAGATGCATGTAGTGAATAATCTACATAGACACAAGAAGCAGATTGGAAAGAAAATGAGGCTTACAACGCAGATTGGGGAATACAACATGGATCAGGTTATCTTGGATCTAGGATCTGATGTCAATATCTTGCCGAAGCAAACTTGGGAATTGATGGGTAAGCCAAAGTTGCAATGGTCAACTATTCAGATGAAAATGACAAATCAATAGAAGATTGTCCCTCTAGGAAGATTTTCAGGTATCACAGTAGACATTGATGGAGTGTGCACTGCCACTAATTTCGAAGTGATTGAGATTGTGGATGACAGTAATCCCTACCTCACATTGCTTGGGTTGGATTGGGAATTTTCTAACATGGCTATAATTAACTTGAAGAAAAGGAAAATGATATTTGAAAGAAATAATATGAGAGTTATTATTCCATTAGATCCATCAAAGGGAGAAAGATATACTAAACCTATCAAAGAAAAGTATAGTGCAGATTACATCGAAAACATTAATCAAGTAACAACAAAACAAGAAGAATGGAATAACCCTACCGCAGATGGGAAACTGACTTGGGAGTAAGATAATTCCGCACTTCATATTCAAAAGAGGAATTGGAAAACTGGCAGAACACATTGCATGAACTGTCTACAAGGCGATGTGCAAAGATCACTAAAGCAGTCTGTTGTATGATAGCTGAGGTATGTGATTTAACTTTGTATGATGGTTTGGGTAATATAAATACTTTCTTTATAGATTATGAAAGATAGGTACTAGAATGTCAGAGATTGTTAACTCTAGATCAAGCACTGAGGGCTACTCCTACTAGAGGGTGGGGTACTTATAAGAAGAATATAGGAGATTGGAAAAAGTGTAGAAGGTTGATATGGGTAAGGTTTGGTCAAGTAGAAACAAAGGTCGTAGAAAAGTATGATGGCCAGAATGATCCCAGAGACCACATACAACTTTATATGGAAGCTTGGGGAGAAATTCCATGAGAAGAACGGGCGCATGGCTTCATCCATACCTTGGAGACAATTCCTAAAAATTGGTATTTGGAAACTGAGCTTTGACATGGTACTTCTAGCTGGCCAGAAGTGGTTGATGGATTTATAATGACATTCAAATTTGAAGATGATTGTCCACATATAGATGCAGCTTTGAATATAGTTAAGAAGAAGAGAACGAAGTTTCAGTTATTTGGAAACTTGATTAGGTTGCACATATATGAAATGTAATGGAATGCTATAATCTCTTTGCGGAAGAGGATGAAGATCCTCACAATATTGACATCAAATAATAAGAAGGTAATCCTGAAGTAAATGGACCTAATATTGAAATACCTAATATAACAAAGCCATTGAAGACGAAGAAGGTGAATATAGGGTCAGAGGTTGAACTGAAGTACAAAAAAATAGGAGATTACTGGGATAAAGACACAGTCAAGAAGATAACAAATCTCTTGCATGAATATCAGGAGTTGTTCCCCACTAAGTTTTTAGATATGAAGCGCATAGTAGGAGATTTGGGAGTAATGAGGATTCCTCTAAAGCATGATGTGAAGCCTATCAAACAAAGACCTTATAGACTGAATCCAAAATACAAGGAGAAGGTGAAAGAAGAATTATACAAAATATTAACAGTTGGGATAATCAAACTTGTCGAAGAGTTTGAATGGCTAAGTCCCATGGTGGTTCAGGAAAAGAAGGCAAAAGGGAAAATTAGAATTTGTGTTGACATAAGGAAATTGAATGATGCATACCTACATGATCCCTTACCTACACCATTTACAGATGAAGTATTAGACAATGTAGGAGGACAGGAGGCCTATTCTTTCAAAGACGACTTTTAAAGATACCATCATATCAGAATTGCACCAGAATATAGACATAAGACAACTTTTTCTACTGAGTGGTGCTCCTATCAGTGCGCGGTGATGCCTTTTGGATTGAAGAATGCACCTGCTCTCTTTTCCAGAGTCGTATTTGCGATCTTTAAAGAATATATACACAATTTTTTGGAAGTTTACTTCGAAGATTGGACAGTCTTTGGTCTATTAAAGAAGCATGAGGCAAGATTAAGGTTGATGTTGGATACATGTAGGCAGTACCAGATCTCATTGAACATGAAGAAGAGCATATTTTGTGCACCATTTGGTATACTGTTGGGACATGTAGTTTGTAAATAGGGTTTAATGATGGATCTCGCGAAGACTGCAGTTATTGTGAACCTGTCAGCACCAAAAACAGTGAGACAACTGCGGATGACACTGGGAAACACTCGCTACTACATAAATTTTATAAAGGGGTATGCATAGAGTACTACGCTGATGGAGAAATTGTTGAAGAAAAATGTGACTTTTCATTGGAGCGACGAGTGCCAGAAGAGCTTGGATGTCTCGAAAGAGAAGATGGTAACTACGTCTATTCTAGTTTTACCAGACTGGAAGAAGGATTTCCATGTACATGTTGATGCATCTTGCATAGCATTGGGTGTAGTGTTAATGCAACCAGGAGTAGGAGAAATTTATCATCCCATAGCGTTTGCAAGCAGGAAACTATCCAACATGGAAAAGAACTATAACATGAAAGAAATAGAGGGATTAGCTATGGTATATGCATTACATAAGTTCAAATTCTACTTGTTGGGAGCACATTTCAAAATGTTCATTGATCACTCCGTGCTAAAACATTTGGTGAATAAGCCTGTTTTAGGAGGAAAGATCTGCCAATGGTTGTTATTATTCCAGGAGTATGACTTCGAAGTTATAACGAATCCATATAAATTGAACGTTGGGCCTCATCATCTATCAAGAATAGAGGTAGGAGAAGAACCCACAAATATCGAAGATAACCTGCCTGATGCACAACTATTCATAATTATTGTCGTAGATGATCACTTCATTGATATTATTCAGTTTCTAGCCATAGGAATGACACCTGTGGAGTACTCTATGAAGCAAAAGAAGGAATTGGTGGTTAGAGTAGCTGATTTCTCGTTGATTGTTGGAAACTTGTACAAAATGGGACTAGATGAAGTATTGTGCAGATACATCCCTAAACATGAATGATAGAGTATTTTGACAGAAGCTCATGGAGGAGTCACAGGTGGGCACTATGCAGGAAAAGTCACTGCACAGAAAATCTTGAGAGTTGGGCTATGGTTGAAAATTTTGAAAAATGGGCTATTGACTTTGTTGGACCTATCAGTCTGCCAGGAAAAAGGACTGGTGCGAGATATATCATCACTACCGCTGATTATTTGACAAGATGGGATGAGGCACAACCAGTGAAGGATTGCGGTGCAGAAACTGCTTTGAAGTTCATCTTTGAATATATACTGTCCAAGTTTGGTTGTCTGAAGATTTTGTTGAGTGACCAAGGCACATATTTCTTGAATAAGACTACTGAAGCACTAACTGACGAATTTGAGCTTTACCACCATCCTCAAGAAAATGGAACAGTGGAAGCTTTCAATAAGATTCTGGAGAATGAATTGACCAAGGTATGCAATGTGAACAGAGATGACTGGGATTTAAGGATTCCACCGAGGTTGTGGGAATATAGAAAAACATGCAAGAAGTTTACAGGGCAGACACCGTTTAGATTGATATATGGACAAGAAGTAGTTATGCCTATGGAATACATTGTGCTAAGTTTGAGAATTGCAACTGTCAGAGATATGGTAGACCCTAACATTATGAAGGAAAGAATGTCGCAGATACTAGCTCTAGAAGAAGTCAGGTTCATAGCAGGGTTCCATCATCAAGTGTAGAAAGCAAGGGAGAAAGCCTGGAATGACAGGAATATCAAGAAGAAGACATTTTGAGAAGGAGATCTTGTATAATTATATGACAGCAAATTCACGAAATTCCAAGGAAAATTTAAAACACATTGGTTAGGACCATATATCATCAAGCACATCTTTGATGGTAGGTGCAATTTAGCTCACAAAGTTGAATGGTCAACTAATTCCAAGATGAGTGAATGGTAGAAGATTGAAGATATACAGGGATGAATCTATCCCTGGAACTTCACACTGAAAAATGAAGGGAAGGAATTCTTAGTGCCACCTGCAGTTGAAAGTGGGCGTGGGAATATAAACTACTCTACAGAAAGGGACTTTGCCAAAGGAATATTACTGTGTGATACTCAGGAGTGTGACAAAGTCCAAAGGAACTGTGACAAAGAAAAGGTGATTGCACTATGAGGGAAGGTTCGTCGAAGTTGACTGGAAATATGACCGTTGCAAGGAAAAATCTATCGTTAAAAGGAAATTATCGTTAAGGGGTGCAGGAGAAGAGAATTTATGAAGCACAATTGGTTGTATCTAGCCCCACACCTACATTAAATGAGCAAACCTTGAACCAATCCTAGGTCTAGAATTCAAATTCGTTATAAAAGCTATATCTTGTGCCACATTTGACACTTTGTTGTCTAGAGAAGTTGAGAAATTGCATCTAAGTGTGAAGAGAAGAGAGCTTCTGTATATCTGAGAAGAGCTTTGAGGAACTTGTTAAAATATTTGCAGAAAGAGGATTAGAGGGCATTATGGAGGCACAAGCAGCACCCATGTACCCAAGGTGCCAGAGATCGCCCAGAAAGTAGGTAGCCATAGAACCATGACCACAAAAGAAGCAAGAGAAGAGACTAGCTGAGGTCCCTGGGTCAAAACTAAGAATATCCCCAAGGAAGAAAACATAGAAGGAAGTGCACACGAAGAACAAAGAAGATAAAAGGAAGAAGCCTATGTTGAAAGGAAAGAAGTTGATGCAGCAGAAGGCGCCTCAACAAATCAATGATAGTGAAGAGGATGTTGAATTTCACCACATGGAGGCAAAGGACAAAGAGCTTCCCATTGTGCTCCCACCTTACATGCCGCCAAGGAAATTGAACGGCAAGTCGGTTAAGGAACCAAAGGAGGGAAAATTTGCCATGTACACTCCACTGCTGTTGGAGGAAGTTCCATTTGAGGGTGAAGTATTGGGGAAGATCCCCTAGTTGAATATGGAAGACGGATAATTTAACGATCGAAGAAAATACCCGCAATTTGAACCAAGTAGATATTTGAAGCAGGTTCGGTACCCAGAAAGTGGTGTCACGAGGCTGGAGCTGTTCTAGTGGGCTATAGGATTGTAGAGAGAGGGCCTCTTGAATATGCTGAATGTGCCACACTTCGGCTTATGCACATCAAGTACAATATGTGTGCGGCAACTCCTCGCATTAGTGCATGATGGATGCATCTAGCCAGGGACAAAGATCTTGATCGATGAGATGTTAATCAGAAGAATCAAAACTTTGCCTCATCAGAGAAAATACCCTGCAAAAGAATGTGTGGGAAAAAACAAGGACAAGGAGATGGCACAAATGACAAAGGAAAAGTTCAGACTAGTGAAGAAGTTGTGGGGATATGATATCAATTCCATTGATGAACAAGGAGTGCATTTCATCGTGCACATCTTGGCAGGTAAGATAATGAGGAAGTGTAGGGCCAATGAGGCTACTGCAACTGTAGTATATTTGGTTGTGCAGGGATCTAGTTTAACTGGCTTGCCTATCTGTGCAAGGACTTTTTAACATATTACAGAGAAGCATAGGAAGAGAGGAAGACATTCCACTACACCTGGATGATAATCCTCATCGTGCTAGTTGCGTGGAAAGAACCAGAGGACTCGTAGTTTCCATCTGTCAAGGTGGATGTTTGTGAAGAAACGAGGTATGTGTCCCTATTGTTTACTAAGGAGATGACGCATGTAACAGATAATAGGATTTTCTTTGTAGTGATGGCAATGGATCTACACATGGTGGTGAATCAACATCCAAGGTTGTCACCTAGTTTATATAAGCAGTGTTGTCACATTGCAAACTTCAAAGCAGACTTCCATAGAGCCTATGTGAAGGCAATGAAGGACCCAACCAGGACATGGCACCCATTTCCATACTTAGTAACCAAATATGATTTGCTCACAGTAGTACAACAATGACTGGAAGAATGGATGACTCCACCTAGTGGAGCGGTTGGAACGAAGAAGGGTACCTCATAGGATGCAGGTATAAGTGGAAAGGATGTAGAGATAGAAACAGAGGAAACAAAGCAAGAGAATGAGGAACCCCTAAGTGATGCAAGAGTAACAGAGGAGTCACCTTTTATTGTTAGAAGGAGAGAAACAAAAACTACGGTAGGTAAGAGGAAAAAGCAGAAAGCAGATAAATCCAAGGGTGCAGAAGTGATTTTCCTCACTGATGGGGACATCGATGAGATGAGAAAGAAGGTCCAGGAGATCACAGTGGAGACTTGGGATATAATTGATGATCACTATAGAACGATCTTGGCTAAGGTACAACAAAGCATCGTGGAGATGAAGGCGTTTCCACAAATAGAAAAAAAAAACAGAACAAATAACTCAACCATTGCAGGTAGAGCAAAGAATAGAAACGCAATTCAACGTTAAATTTTGCAAGTGTTAGCTGGGGCACTATAGTTCTACACACGAGAGGACAAAGAATGGGCCAAATCATGGAAAACCGTCAACATAAATATTACCACGCTACCCATTTAGGTGTTACATGAATTACATCAATGTTTAACAATCGAGCTGCAAGAGTTGGAACAACGAACCTCGACATTGACAATATAGGTGGAAAAGGAGAAAGTGTTGGCTGTGGAGCCTAATTATCTTCTTTATTCATAGGTATCGCTGCATCAGACCCCAGTTCATAATGTGGTAGTAGAATTTATGTTTAATTTAGGGTTTTTTCCCTAGAAGGCAACCCATCGCTACATATGAGGGAATTGTATTGCGGCTATGTAAATCAGTATTCTGAGCGAGAAAGAGAGAGGAGATTGTGTGAGAGCAAAGGGGGAATTACAATGGATCTATTGTGGGCTGTATCTCTTCATTTGGTTGGATAATATAAAAGGAAGGACTGGTTGTTTCTCCATGGACATAGCCCAAATTGGGTGAACCACATATATTTGTGTCTCTCTTGCTTTTATGTGTTTATATTTCTGCAATATTTTATGTGTTCCATTGTTCTGTAATATATAATTCTCTAACGGAAAGTTGCAATGAAGAAGGAGCTAGAGAAGGTGGCTAAGCATAGAGATGATGCATGTTAGCGACAACAACAGTTAGAAAAATCCATCGAAGAGACTTGCAGCACAGTCCCAGACATGAAGGTTGGTGAGGAGGAACCACCAGTAGAGAAGGTCACGAATCTCACCCTCGCGATCAAGGAATCAAAGAACAATAGATATTACCACGCTACCCATTTAGGTGTTACATGAATTACATCAATGTTTAACAACTGAGCTGCAAGAGTTGGAACAATGAACCTTGACATTGACAATACAGGTGGAAAAGGAGAAAGTGTTGGCTGTGGAGCCTAATTATCTTCTTTATTCATAGGTATCGCCGCATTGGACCCCAGTTCGTAATGTGGCAGTAGAATTTATGTTTAATTTAGGGTTTTTTTCCTTAGAAGGCAACCCAACGCTATATATGAGGGAATTGTATTGCGGCTATGTAAATCGGTATTCTGAGCGAGTGTGAGAAAGGAGGGAATTACAACGAATATGTTGTAGGTTGTATCTCTTCATTTGGCTGGACAATATAAAAGGAAGGACTGGTTGTTTCTCCATGGACATAGCCCAAATTGGGTGAACCACATATATCTGTGTCTCTCTCGCTTTTATATGTTTTCTGTGTTTATATTTCTGCAATATTTTATGTGTTCCATTGCTCTTTAATATATAATTCTCTAACGGAAAGTTGCGATGAAGAAGGAGCTAGAGAAGGTGGCTAAGCAAAGGGACGATGCATGTCAGCAACAACAACAGTTATAAAAATCCATCGAAGAGACTTGCAGCATAGTCCCAGAGATGAAGGTTGGTGAGGAGGAACCACCAGTAGAGAAGGTCGCGAATCTTGCCCTTGCGATCAAGGAATCAAAGAATACACTGGAAAAGATAAAATTTGAGTATGAAGTGGAGATATCAAAGCTGCAAATAAGGCTGCAACTAGGCACACCACCAGAAGTGTGGGGGCAGAGGCAGAAAGACTTAAAGGTAGCATTGAAAGGCATCTTCGACATAGTGGCAGACTGCAGGAAATTATTGGATGACATGATGCAGATTTGGACCTCACTGCGGGAGGATACAAACATCCAAAATATTGAGGAAGAATTACAAGGGAAGCAGAAGCAACACGACAAGATCTTAGCGATTGTAAATACCCTACTAGTATTGCAGAAGCTCGCGAGTGTTAATGAAGGAAAGAACCTCCAAAAGTAGATAGATGATCTTTAGAGGAAGGAGAAAATTTCGCAAGCGAGAACTCAGCCATGGCATGGCAACACCCTCAAACTTTCTCAAGAAGTGGATGAAAGGATCAAAGAGTTGAAGAAAAAAGATGCAGAAATACTATAGAATGTTGTTGGTAGGTATTTATTTATACATGAAGAAAGTCATCCCCACAAATCTCTCATCAAAATTTTCCACATTTCTCTTATACAAAATAACAACTTTAATAATAATTATAAATAAATTGTTATTCTAACCATTAATTAAAAATTATACTAAATATTTATTATTTATTAATTTGATTATTTAAAAAATATTAAAAAACGATATATTAAATCTTCATTTACCAAATAACAACAATACCTTTTTTTAAATGCAAAATTGAAACAATACAAAATTATCATTTTATTTATAACCTTACTTTGTGCATAATTATCACTTCTCTAGAAAAGAAAATAACAAAGACAGAGATTCAATCAACCAGGAATTTAACACATGTATTAATGTAAGATACAGTGTCCTCCAACATTAACGCTGAAAGGACCATCACTATCTCTTCATGTTTCTTGAAAAAAATATGTTATTGGTCCATAATAAACTAATTTGAACTTAACCAGAAGATAATTTATAATTCCAAACAGAGAAATTGAACTAATTTATAATTCCAAACAGAGAAGTTGAACTAGTCGACAACTGAACTAAAAATATCACTAAAAATTTAAAATTTAGTTTTCGAGAGGGAATGAAAACTTCGGTTGACAGTTGAACTTGACACGTGGAAATGTGTACGGACTGCGATAATAAAGAAATTGAGGGAATAAATGCTGAGGTGGCAGAGATTTGCCCAATGAAAGGGATTATCTTACTTTCTCTGACAAGGGATTATCTTACTTTCTCTGACGCCGGAGAGGCACGTTGGATCAACAGTTTATACGATGTGACATACACAATTTATAAATTTAAAATTTAGTTTTGGAGAGGGAATGAAAACTTCGGTTGACAGTTGAACTTGACACGTGGAAAAGTGTACGGACTGCGATAATAAAGAAATTGAGGGAATAAACGCTGAGGTGGCAGAGATTTGCCCAATGAAAGGGATTATCTTACTTTCTCTGACGCCGGAGAGGCACGTTGGATCAAAAGTTTATACGATGTGAGATACACAATTTATATAAATACCCAACGGAGTATTCTTTTTTTTTTCAGAAGAAAAAAAGCATAATATGTATTATATTATATTGAGAAAATATATATAACAGATGTTGTGTTGCACATTCTCATATGAGTGTAGTAAGAGTACCCAACGGAGTATTCTTTACGAGCGTCGGCGGTTGCAATAAACATCCAGGATTTCAAAATCTTTTGACGCACTCGCTGGATTTCTTCATTCATATTTTGGAGGCCAAGAAATTCAGTTCATTTACAGTGGTATGTAAATGGTTTATTAATTTATTAGATTGTGGGTTTTTTTTGGAAAAAGAGGATTGAAATATATTTGAAGTAGTTGAAAAGATGGAAAAAAAAAAGAATTTAGTTTTATTTTATCTGAATTTTCTTATAAATTTTTGATAGGTTTTATTAATTTGAAATGGGTTTCAGTTCATTTACAGTGGTATGTAAATGGTTCATTAATTTATTAGATTGTGGGTTTTTTTGGAAAAAGAGGATTGAAATATATTTGAAGTAGCTGAAAAGATGGAAAAAAAAAGAATTTAGTTTCATTTTATCTGAATTTTCTTATAAATTTTTGATAGGTTCTATTAATTTGAAATGGGTTTTGAAAAATCTTTAAAGTTTTATTGGATTTACAGTGTTTTCCAGATTAATAGTTGTAGATAGGTTGTAATAATTTGAAAAGAATTTAAAATTAAAATAAAAATAAAATAATTTATACTGAATTTTGATAAGACTTTTTGATAGATTCTACTAATTTGAAACGGGTTTTGAAAAATCTTTAAAGTTTTATTGAGTTTATAGTATTTTCCAGCTTAATATAGTAGAGATGATGTAATATATTGTTAAATATTTGACTAGCTCAAAATAAAAATAAAATAAAATAAGAAAAAAACATATCATTCTTTCTGGTCTATTATGGTACATGTCCTAATAGTAGAGATATTCTAATATCTTGTTAAATGTTTTTACTGTTTCAAAATAAAAATAAAATAAAATAAAATAAAAACATTATGGTACATGTTGTAATCCACTGTTTAACATACATTTTGACTTGGTCAAAATAAAATTATATTTATAACTATAAATTAATTAATAAATAAATCAACATAGATCTTTCAATTCCAAATCTGCCCAAAATTTAAAGGGATCAAAATCTTTAAAATATAAATATATTTTAGACTAAAAAGTTATTTATCCAAAATTAAAATAAAATCTACACCAGTAATTTAATATTTATCCTTATTTTTTAAGAACTTAAATGGAATCTAGACTTAGACTTGTAATTTAACGGTGGCAAAATTAACATGGGGTTTAAGGTGAACTGTGATGTGCCTAATGTATATTTTCAGTGAAATTTTGGGTAAATTTTTGGTACTCCCCTTAGTGCAACGTTTCTTCAATAAAATTGTAAGAACGGCAGCCGTTGAAGCTAGATGTGAACAGAATGCTGCGATAGATTAAGAATTCTGATTTGCATGAACTTGTCATGTAATAGGTAGCTAAGACTCTTTATCATGTTGTAGTTGACGAATGGTATGCACAGGTGGTTTAGTTTTTATTTACAGGCTATTTGTTTGTGTGCGCAGATTGTATTGTTTCCCAGCAATTAATTGTACTCAATCAGTACTCCTCTTTGCCATAGACATTTCTTGCATCCGCTCTGGTTGAGCAGCCCCGGATCTTTCGGTATTGTTTAACAGCAATTAATTGGAGTCTAGCCTCCTCTTTATCATACACATTCCTTGCTTCTGATCTGGTTGAGCGGCACCAGATCTTTTGGTTAAACTAGTCCAAAGTTCAAATGGATTCATTACCAAGGAAGCGGAACAGAGGAGCAGCAGTTGACCGTGCCAATTTAGAAAGCACGGCTCGTCTACGCAATGATGGTGAGTCTTCCACATCATTAGCCTCGCATCTTTCTTTCCAACAGCAGAGGAAGCGGACAAAGGGCTTAGATCTGCATCCTGCAGCAGCTTCCGTTGCTCCTCCTCCTTCAAGAAGGGGTTGTTTCCCTACTCCACCAGAAAGAGGATTGAAGAGAAAGATTGGCTGTATTCTTGCTTCTACTCGGACTGGTAGCAAGCGAAAGATTGAAAAAGATTATGATTTCGGCCTCGAATTAGGACGAGGCAAATTTGGTCTGGTGAGAATATGCAAGAGCAAAGCGACTGGGGAAGAGCTCGCCTGTAAGACTCTGCCAAAAAAGACTGAAGAAAATGTGTATAAGGAGATTGAGATTATGCAGCATCTGTCAGGCCATCCTAATGTCGTCACACTCCGAGCGGTGTATGAAGATGCAGAATCTTTGCATCTTGTGATGGAGTTATGCACTGGTGGACGCCTCACTGACGAGATGTCTCGCACTGGATGCTACTCCGAGCATCAGGCAGCAAACTTGATCAGGGAATTAATAATGGTCATTAAATACTGTCATGAGTTGGGCGTCGTCCATCGGGATATTAAACCTGAGAATGTTCTCAGAACCAGTTCTGGACAACTGAAGCTAGCTGATTTTGGCTTGTCCACGCGGTTTGCAAAAGGTATTTGTTTGTCCTTTGTGGTTGTTCTCACTAAACATGTACACAAGAACATTATCATCATTATTAAATAATTCACCAGTTTTCTTTATGTATTTGACTGAGAGTACATTTTCACATTCAAACAGAGTACATTTTCACATTCAAACAGGTCAAAATTTATCATGTACACAAGAACATTATCATCATTATTAAATAATTCAACAGTTTTCTTTATGTATTTGACTGAGAGTACATTTTCACATTCAAACAGGTCAAAATTTATCATGTACACAAGAACATTATCATCATTATTAAATAATTCACCAGTTTTTTTTATGTATTTGACTGAGAGTACATTTTCACATTCAAACAGAGTACATTTTCACATTCAAACAGGTCAAAATTTATCATGTACACAAGAACATTATCATCATTATTAAATAATTCACCAGTTTTCTTTATGTATTTGACTGAGAGTACATTTTCACATTCAAACAGGTCAAAATTTATCTGGAGTGGTAGGGACTCCTTCATATATTGCCCCTGAAGTTTGGGCAGGGACGACTTATTCAGAAAAGGTTGATGTTTGGGGGGCTGGTGTCCTCCTACATGCCCTTTTGATAGGCATATTACCATTTCGAGGAGGATCTATTGAAGCCATATTTGAGGCAATAAAACTAGTACAGTTAGATTTTCATTCTCAAGTGTGGCAGCCCATATCAGGGCTAGCAAGGGATTTGCTATCAAGGATGCTTTCAAGGGATGTGGAAAAGAGACTTTCTCCGCAGGAAGTACTGAGTGAGTAAATTTGTTGCATTGCTGAGAATTAAATATTTTTGTATATTTACTATCTTTATTTTCTCTTAAAATGTAATTATGACCATATTTGCATCATCTGTGGCTGCAGGCCACCCTTGGATCAAGTTTTACACGGAGTCTAATGTAAAGATTCCACCCAGCATTCCTTACACGGAGTCTAATGTAAATATTCCACCCAGCATTCCAAAAGGGAAAAACTGTTTCCTTGCTGTGAAGGATCAATGCTTAGAAGAAACCCCACTTCCATTGTCTTCATATAAAAGGGAGAAAAGAGCAAATTCAATTCCAACAGAGTATGGAGATGGGACTTTGCAGGGTTTCTCACGTCTAAGACAGCCGGGGATTGATATCCAAGCAGCAGGGACATGTGAAATTGTAGATGCCCTTGCAGCTGCTATTTCACAGATGACATTATCTGAGCCAAAAAGGAGCAGACCGTGTGTTCCTGCAGGACCTGTTCCACTGCAGTGGTCGTCTCACTTAAAACGCAGATTCTGTATAGCATTTTGAAAGCATGCCATTGCTATTGATGACTGTTGCTGACTTGCAGTAAGTAAAATTGTTGAATTGCTGGGCATTAAACATTCTGCATATACGTGCTATCTTTATTTTCTCTTAGATTCAATTAAACATTCTGCATATACGTGCTATCTTTATTTTCTCTTAAATTCAATTATCAATATACCACTCAATCATTCTGACAATATTTTCCTCTACTGCTACAGGCCACCCTTGGATCAAGATTTACACAGAATCTAACGTATAGATTCCGGCGAGCTTGTCAAAAAGAAAAAAAGCTTATCCTGGTTGTTAATGGTGAATGGTTAGACTAATCTCCACTTCCATTACCTCCATTTAGAAGGGAGAGAGCATACAGAACATGGATCTTTCCTCTGGCCTTTGCAGGGTTTCCCACATCTAAAACACCTAGCGCTTGATGTCCAAGCAGCAGGGAAATATGATCTTGTAGATGCTCTTGCATCTGCCATTTTAGTTATAGAACTATTTGAGCCTAAATGGAGTAGACCCTGTGTTCCTGCATGCCCTGTTCTACTCTAGTGCTTAAGTTACAGCTTGTGTACAGCATTTGAAAGCGTGCCATTGCTGACTGTTACTGACAGATAGTGATCATTATTTATTGATCGCGCGGCTCAAGATGTTTATAATGGAGGTGCGACTAATATCATGTGTTGATTGATTCATTCACTAACAGAAGGTGAACACTAAAAAAATATCTTAACATGAGTGACTCCATTGTTTGTGCCCGCTTAAGGAGTGCCCTACTATTGAGTCCACTGAACATTGATAAATACTGAACATGTACAGGAATTGAATAGTTTGTTTTGTCATTTATACACATCTCTCACTTAAATGAAGTGAGAAAGCAGTTGGAAAAATAACCAATAAAGCAATAAATAACCATTTGCTCTGGCAGGAACATGATAATCTTCCCTAAAGCAATAAATAACCATTTGCTCTGGCAGGAATATGATAATCTTCCCTTCTCTTGCATGGTACCTACCCACTTTGTGAAAAGGGCCTTTTTCTTAGCTTGTCATGTTGTAATGCCGATGCATGTGGGTGTGCCTTTCCAATAAAATATGAAATTGTTCTTTTATTTGTGTATTTATGGTCGTCGTATGGGCTTGTATATTCCACCATGCTGAAGACGTTTCCAGGGGTGTCCCTATCACTTAAAAATATAACCTTCAGTACTGTGTTGTTGCCAAGAAAAGGTAATTGTTGATGTAGAACATATGGTTTTTTTGGGCTGAAATACATAAATACTATTGGGTTCAGAGGATAAAAATAAAATTGCTTGTGAGTTGTTGTAGTAAATAAAATAATACGAGTTTGGTGGCTGGCAAACATCTCTGTAGATATTGAAGGTTTCAAAACCCTTCCATTCTAGGTTTGTGAACCTTGTCCATGCAACCACTGAATGCTAAATTCAGATTCAGCAATAGTAATTCCAGAAAATATAAAAAAATCTTGGAGAGATGGTCCAGGAGCTGGATGAATACATTCTCAAGGCTTTTAAAGGAGGTAAAGAGGTTTCAAAATTTTTAGATACAAGCCAGGTCTATTTGAAACATAATTTTGGCAGTCTAAGAGTAAAGATATCTATCACTTTAATTTGCACTTGACTATATGTAATTTTCCATCCCAGGTCATCCATGGATGTTAATATAATTTCTTTTTATCCTGGTTTCCTTGGTTTTTGGTTTTTATATAGTTTTTGATATATTTTATATAAAATTCAAATTTCAAGCTCCCGTACAGTCGAATTGAGAAATTTGGTATCAACTCTTATAATCTACTGATAACAAACTTTTGTGTACCCGCTTATTTATAACTAATGACAAATTGTTAGGAATTGGTTGCCAGAATTAGTTGTGAGTTTCCTATATAAGTGTCATGTATTGAGCAGATGAATTAATGAAGATTGTGTGAGCTTTGTCTCACTTTGCTGAGGTTTCTACCTGTGCTTTATTGTAGTTTTTATTCTAATTTGGTATCAGAGCCTGCTGAGGCACACATGCTTCTAATGCCATACTCATGGTTTCTGCTCTGTGTCGCCGTTAGTGGATGATAATTTTTTTTTTGTAGCAGAGAGGGCCACAAATTCAGGGGTAACGGGAGAAGCCACGGGACTTTCATTTGCTCTCCAATAGCTCAGCCCTTTGCTTGCAATACAGATTGTAGAATGTAGAAATGCGTTAGTTATTTTCTCCTCTCTTGCGCTAGTGAATCTAGTATGTACTGTCAGTGCTTAAGCATTATGTTATTGCTTCTTCTGTGTGATAATTTTTCTATTGGCTGAGAATATAATCGGGTCCTCCCGAAGCCAATTTGCTTGCAAGCCTCCGCCATGACTCCTTTCCTCTGGCGTTGTATTGTCCCCTGCAGACTCATATTTCTGCTGGTAATTTAAATTTGCATTTGGTTGGGCTAGTGCATTTCATTTTTTTATTATCATTTCCAGATCTGTGTGCGTTGGGCACTAAAGCCTTCGAACCCTCAGTTCGGCTCCCAGATCTTCTATTGCAACAGCAGCCGGATTGGGTTTCAGTGTTCATTTTTTTTCTGCGAATTTTTATGAGCTTGATATTGCAGAGTTTTATTTATTAAAATTCTCAGGCTTTGGCTTCTGGTACCGTGAGTCACTCTGTTCGCTGTTCGAACATTCCCGAAGCCAATTTGATTGCAAGCCTGCATTTATTTGTGTTATTTTAGTATTACTGGTCAGCGCTGCTGGTTTCTGGACGGTTCTGTAGATTGGAAAGTCCGTGGTTGTGTAAGGGTCGTTTTGCTGACAGGGCTCTAACATATTTTTTTGTGGAGAAATGGCTAATCCTCTTGCAGATTCATATTTAAATGAGTCTACAAAACTTGATGGTGAAAATTATGTCCATTGGAAATTTAAGATCACAACAGTACTGGAGGCATACAATCTCTGGACGATTGTCAAAGGTGACAAGACCAAGCCTCCACCTCCTAATGCCACTCAAGATTGGGAGAAGCGTGAAATGAAAGCAAGGGTGCTGCTACGCATGTCAGTGAAGGACAATATTATTCCTCACATTCGGGACTGTGAAACATCGAAGGCGACATGGGACACTCTCAAAGGTTTGTATGAGACTACTAATGCAAACCGTATTTTATTTTTAAAAACAAAGCTGCTATCTATCAAAATGGATGCCAATGAAAGCATTAGTAACTATGTTTCC
>APFE031470965.1:12547-48889 GCA_000404065.3 Pinus taeda | reverse complement strand
GTAGCCATTTCTAAAGAGTAGTGTGAATCTGATGAGTACCTGCTAGGGAAGAGTTGGATCTTAAAAACGGAAGGTAAGAACCTGCGTACGGAGCATGTAAAAGCCCTGCTCCCCCGTCCACTTTCCAGCAGGACTGTTAAAGAACCTAGGGTAGAAATAGATGTTTGAATTTTTGTGTGAATAATTAGGAAAAAGATAGGAATTTTTTTTGAATCACATGATCTCACGCAATTGGTGATGTAAGCACCACCCATTTCACTAACCGATTGACATGAACATTTGAAGAAGGAGCCTCGAAGAAACACATGAAGAACATCTTAAACTATGGTAAGAAATGACTCACGTTTCTACTTTTGAATTTCCTATCAAAGATCTAGGAGGAGTGACACGAATGCACATAATTGCCCTATCTTTACCAAATTTTCATGGTTTAGCAAATGAAGATCCACATATATTTTTTTTTGAGTTTGAAATACTTTGTAGAGGATATGATTATTGTACTAATGATCAAAGATTGAAAGTGTTTCCTCTTACTCTAAAAGGAGCAGCTCTCTGATGGTTCATGAGCCTAGGTGGGAATTGCATCCAATTATGGGAGGACATGAAGAACATATTCTTGAAGAAGTACGAAGACTATTGCAAATCCAATGAAGATATTTTCGGTATGATACAAGGGGAAGATGAAGGCTTGGAGGACTATGTAGATCGATTTCATTATAACCTTCAAAAATCAAAACATAAGCATTTGGAAAAAGAGATTTTAAAAACACTCCTTCTTAAAGGAATCAAAGATAAATTTTTAGAACCCTTAAATTTGATAGGAAAAGGTGATGTTTTTCAATTATCATATGATGATGTTTGTGAGTTATGCATAAGGTATTCAAAAGGAATCTCCAAGGATGGTAAGAATTCTAGAGATGTTTGTTTTTCCTTTTCCAAATCTGCTACAAGAATAGGAGACATAAGAGCTGAAATCAATGTTTTATTTGAAAATTTTGAAGTTGATTTTATTAGCTCTCTAAATGAAAATTTGGATGTTTTGCAGGTTCATAAAAATCGAGAATTTGATGAAGTGTTTTTCACTCAAGACCGAAAGGAGCATACCATAGACAGTTGTTCTTCCTTATCTAATGTGGAAGTAGCATATCAAAGAGCCGAGGAAGCTGCAACAAGGTCAAAACCATGGAAATCATGGCCTACAGGTATGGTTCAAAACACTTCCTCTCTACTTTCTTACTTTCATAATCCAATATGGAATACTAATGTGTTAGGGTAGCCATGTCAATCTCAATATAACCACCAGCAATTTTCTTTACAAGCTTGGTATGTTTTACCTTATGATTGCATGACTACTCTCCCTCATATTGTAGCACAAGCACATTCTCCATATTCTCCACTAGCTCTTCCACAACATCCTGCTTGCATATCATATTCATTCACACAACCCAATCAACCACATCATCAAAATGCTCCATTCCATACACAATGCCTTGCTCAACTAATTCCACACCCTCGCCACAATAAACCAGTACAACATGCTTACAATGTTGAACTGCCAAATTTACCCACCCTTCCCACCCATTCTATCTCACATGCGCCATTAGAGAAAACCTACAATGAGATTCAGAATGTTTCAAATGCAAAAATTGTAGAAGCTATGGAAGAAAATGAGGTTTCTTTTACTATGCATCAACAAGCTATTTTAAAAGCTCAAGAACTTCATGATATGATGGCTATGGGAAATCAAGAAAGTAAAAGATATATTGAAGATTGGTTTCACTCCATCATTTGTTTGCAACATCATTCTATGCTTCAACAATTTTTGATACCATATTTTCAAGGGAAGTTGGCTTCTCATACCCTATTATTCATTAAGATGCATTTTTCAAATTTGGGTATGTGCATACATGGAGCCTTATTTCGAAAATGGCTCCACTGGAAGTACTCATATACGTAGCCACATTCATTTTTCAAATCAAAATAGGTTAATATAGAAAATAAAATAAATAAGGGAATAAATAAATGCATTTTGTTTTTCCATGTAAACCTAGTTGTTTTTTGTTGCAACTTGCTATGAAAATTAACATTGGTGATAAAAAAAAATTTCATTTGTGCATGTAGATGAATTATAATGGAAATAATAGTTCTACAAACACTTATATTCATTTTTATCACCAATATAAAAAAATTCTTGAATATCATTTTTTTGGCTTGTGGGCTTGATGGAATTTCTGCAAAAACAGTCGGGACAGTCATGTTTTGAGGGACCAAAAGTGAATATTTTTAAAACATGTTTCTATCCTAGGTATACCTTGATGTCTACTTTGTAACCCAATTTGAATCATTCCATTTGAATTTGAAACGAAAAAGTTAGAAACAAAACATTGACAGGGTGTCTAGTGGGCAGCTCAGGAACAGAGTTGGGACAGTCAGTTTTTGGAGGGCTAAATGAATGAATTTTTAAAACCTATTTCTATGGTAGATTCCCCTATGAATCTAGTTTACAACACAATTGGAATCACTCATTTTGGATATCTTATGGGGAAGTTATGATCAAACTACTGAATGTCTATCGTAAATCAGCACCCTTAAAACTATGTCTTTCCAGTTGTTCCTTATAGTATTTGACCTATCAATTCTTCTTCTATTCAAAACCTGTTTCTATTGAAAATAAATAAATTAATATAATTTCATTTCCAATTTGAATCATTCAAATCCGACATCAAACGAAAAAGTTATGCTTGAAATATCAACTGTTGGTCTAAGCTGGGTAATCGAAAAGGACTCTGTTATGCAGGTTGTTATAACTAAAATTGACATATCATATCATTGAATTTTTGAAAACTGTTTATATTGGAGATATACCTTTGAATTAGATCACATTTGGCTTTGGAATCACTCAATTTCGATGAAAAACAAAGAAGTTGTGATTAAAACACTGCAAGTTAGCATGATTGGCCACTGCTCTCCCGCAGGTGACAAATAAATTTTACTTTGTTATTTTCTCCGTGGATTTGTTCAAAAGAGTAACTACTTAGTTTTTTTGCATAATTCTTGGATTAGGGGAGCCCGATCACCTCTCTTTCTCCATGATTTAATGTTTTATTGCAAGTAGACACTCGTTTTTTTGCAAGTCTTGGGAAAATAAAGAAGGTCAATTTATGGACGAGTGATTTTTGAAAGAAATTTTATGAAACAAAAGGAGTTTCATCCAACTCATTACCCAATGGATTCATAATAGAACAAATGAAGAATTGATTTCCATTTGAAGATTCATGTCATGTCTTTGCTGCCAAAACATTTTTCGAATAGATCATATTTTTGACATAACATCATAGCTGTTGCAACTCAATTTATTTATTTACATATTGCTTTTTGTTGTTTCTTTTCTAATTTCTCTTATATTTTGTGTTTTAGGTGTTTCTTCATTCAAAGTGCAACTCATCCTCAACATCAATGCAGTGAATAGCTAATTCATTCTTTGCGTGTTTGCATTTTATGGTTGTGTATTTTGTTGTTCCTTTTCTAAAGGGACAACATTTGTGTGCATTTTTGTCGTTCCTGCTGTTCCTTTTTCAAAGCGACATCATTTTCGTTTTGCTATTTATTTTCTAAAGGAATAGCACTTCTTGGTTCAGCCATTCATTTTGCTGTTCCTTTTTCACGGTTCATTTTGTTGTTCCTTTTCGAAATAGAACAACTACTGTTCCTTTTCGAAATGGAACAACACTTTTGCACTTTCACATTTTGCTGTTCCTTTTCGAAATGGAATAGCTGCTATTCCTTTTCGAAATGGAACAACACTTTTGCACTTTCACATTTTGTTGTTCCTTTTCGAAATGGAACAACTGTTGTTCCTTTTCGAAATGGAACAACTATTGTTCCTTTTCGAAATGGAACAACACTTTTGCACTTTCACGTTTTGCTGTTCCTTTTCGAAATGGAACAGCACTTCTGCATTTTCACGTTTTGCTGTTCCTTTTCGAAATGGAACAGCTACTGTTCCTTTTCAAAATGGAATAGCACTTTTGTACTTTGACGTTTTGTTGTTCCTTTTCGAAATGGAACAACTGCTGTTCCTTTTCGAAATGGAACGACACTTGCATTTTTTGTTCTTTTTCTAAAGGAACGACACTTTTAGTTTTTGTTGTTCTTTTTTTTCCAAAGGAATGACATTTGCATTTTCACACTTTTTTGTGTGTGTGTTTTTTTTTTGTATGCATTCTCTTTGTTGTTTCCTACACAAAACACCACTTTCTTTTTGAGTGTTTTTGTTGTTCCTTAAAAAAAAACAACACTTTGAGAATATTTTTAAGAGAAACCCTTCCTTTCTCTTGTGGGATTATTCCTAATTCATCTCAACCACATTTTATTGATTCCCTTTCATGGCATGAAGTACACTACTTTTGTGAGGACAAGAATTATGGATTCTTTTGAAGCAAGTTATTATCATTCAAGTTATGATCTTTAACAGGACTGTTCCTTGATGATAGATTTTTTCAAAAAGGACACAATTATTTATATACTACTTTATTGCGTTGTTTTCTGTTGAACATGATATTGATTGATCATCTTAATACCATGCTGGTTCCACCCTTCCTAGTTATAATCTTCTCTATCTATAATAAATGAGATTATGGGTATATTTTTCTATTGATATGTTCAACTTCTTCCGCCATCCCTGCTCTTAAGGAGTACTGAGCCTCCCTCTTTTTATCATAAAAATGTGTAATAACAACAAAATTTTGTTCACAAATGGAGGATAGGGGGTCTCATTACGAGCCAGCCTACCATGTTCATAAGGCTGTAACAAAGTGACATTCCCATTATGGCCACCACACCAGAGTTATGATCCATTGGATAGCCAAATTATCCTTGGAAGAGGAGGTTCCATCACGAGCTGGCCTGATCACTTTTTCTACATCCCAGTGAATGGCAGTGTGGTTATCTGGTTACCACGCCAGCACACTGATCACTTCTGTAGAACATCACTAGAACTCTCCATTTATAAATTGAGGATCCTGGCTCATATGGGTTAAAAAGCAACCCTGCCGAGGCTATGGACGCCTGCTGGCAGCAGAGGCTCTCCTTATGGTATTGAAATTATATCTTATCGTCAATTATTAGTATAATACCCTTTTCTTATTCTTCCTTTTTATGAGAGAAGTTATTTCCTTCATTTTCCTGTTTTGAACCTTTATGCATGAAAAAATATTTTGTAATCAATGGCATCATTTTCAGCTAAGAACCCAGTCAGTAAAGCATATTTTTGGCATATTGTCATTCTTTTTCTTTTTTCATAACTTATCATCAATCCAAAGCGTCCTATCTTTTATTCATAACTATCTTTACACACTCTTCTCTCATTATAACCATAACTCTCGTTATCATTGATATGTGTACTTTGTTTTATTTACTGCAATATTGTTCATTCCCTTGCCTTGCTCTCAACACAACACCTTTCATATGTTGTATGGTCATGGAATCCCTTTTCCAATTGGAGAGGGGAATGTATGCATTAGGGATAGCATGTGATATGATTATTGCACTCTACCATAACTTTTTGATTTGATGAAACATTAATATTGCATGTATACAAAAGTTTTTATGATTGAAATTTTTGCATGCATCTTAATCTATTACTATTCAAAACTAACACTATGGATTCAAGAACATTGTATGCAAAATAGTGATTTGTTTACAAGAAAACAACAAGTATGGGGAACTCTATTCGCAACATGACCACACTATTGCAACCAACAAAAGAGGCTCAAGCAACTCGCAAACGTGAACAATTCTTCAGACGTGATTTGCTTGCCTAGATTCCACCTTTTGCATCACTTTCAGTACCAACTCTGCCTACATCAGCTTCAATAAATGACAGTACATATATGTCATTTCACATTTTTCTTTTTGGAGGTAAAACTTGAGGTAAAATAGCATAATTTTCTAATTTATTACAAATTTAATAGAATTTAATGAAAATCCATTTTGAACATTATTTATCACCCTTCATTCCACATCTTTACCACTTCCCACATTTTTCAGTAGCATATCATCTTTCGGTTTGGGAGAGTGTTGCTTTCATTCATTTCTTTTTTATGACCATGTCATTCATATTCTTTATCATCCCTTGCTATTCTTATTCATTTTCAACACCTCCCTTATTCCATGTTGTGTTACACCAAGCCTCGAATTCAACAGTTGGTCGCAACCACCTCTATTTGTTTTCTAGCATTGCATGAGGACATGCCAATTTTTCAGAGAGGGGGAGGAATTGCTACGCATGATGGATGTTTTCTATTTTCTTTCTCATTTAAGGCATACAATTTCATTTTTACACAGTGCAGAAATTGATTTCCATTAAAAAAAAAAAAAAAACCAAGAACTCTATTCTTGTGATCTCTGAAAAACATAGACATATTATTAAAATACACATGCCCAGATAATTTCAAGTTAAATTGGATCATAAAATTTCGGAAATCATACACTCTCACCTACAGCCATTTTGTTTATATCTCATGATCCGTGCATCAAAACGATCTGATTTTTGGATCATAGAGGCATTCATATATTACAAATCTACTTGTAATATTTCAACAAAATCTCGTTTGTAGTTTTTGGGAAAATGGTTAATGAAGGTTGTTGTCACTTATATCATATTTTTCTGCAACTTGATTACTATGCCTTTATCAAGATTGCTAAAATTGAATATTCATTAAGTGAGAAAGAATTCATTTGTTCTATCCATTTCATGAGCTGAGATGAACAAATTTTATTGCTTGGTTAACACATGGGTTTTGTCTTTGGGTTGCATGAGGACATGCAACATATTAAGTTTTTCTTGCATGAGGACATGCAATATATTCAGTGTTTGGGTGTGTTGGGCTGTGAATATGACCACCTTTTTAACACTTATTTCATCCATTTTTACTTTTCTTTATCATGTTATTAATCACGGTTTATCATATACTTCTATTTTATAATGATTTATGCTCTTATGAATGAATATTATTTATTATCCTTTATTTCTAATAAATTGATGATTATGCATGGTTTTAACAATGAAAGTTTAATAAATTAGTTGTAACATTATTTACCATTTTTAACCTCCAAGATAATTTCTAAATTGAATATTTGACCATTAAATGTGTCAACACATAAATTCGCTTGAATAAGAGGTGACAGTTTTGCGGTTGAGATTCAGAGTAAATGAAGAAGAATTTGGAAAATCTGGAACATGGGTTTTGTCCAAATTGGACCCAATTAACGTTAAGAGAGAATGGTTTACCCAAATTTGACTTGTACTGAGAGAAGCATAGGTTTCTTTGAGCACGATTTTCTCAGATTTGTTGTTGCGGCCGTCCTCCAAATCTCAGTTGCAAAGCCAAATTCGTCTTGCTCTTGTTGAGAGATGGATGGAAATGTATATTCTTCTTGATCAATTGGTTGGAAACAATCTAATTTTTTAATATAAATCATGTTTTACTTATCTTTATTATAATTTCTCTCTGACCTCTCTAGTTAAATGAAAACAGAGATCAGAAATGGGGTGGATTCGAATGATGGAATTGAGGATGAATTAGAGATTCAGAATTGAGGATGGCAGAGAGAATGGATAATGGCTGAGAGATGGAGAGGTTTATTGTTGTAATCCACTGTAACTCTACTTTGATATTTTAACATAAATCTGGTTGCCATTCCATCTTTGATCCTGAAGTAACCCAACAGCATCCGCTGGTGGCTAAGGGCCCAGCCTCTGGTGGATTGTGCTGTTGTTGTATATTATCTCTTTGGTTTATACGTGGTTTTCATTATCAAATTTATTTGGTAATCTGGTATGTTCTATTATTTTACATCATGGTTCTGTTCTATCTAATTTATGTTCAAATGAAGGAATGCTGTATTGATTCATCTTGACTTGGTAATGCATTGTTGTTCTTTTAATCGTTGATATAACATTACTGGTCCTTATAGAATTTATTGTTGTTCAATTACAGCGTATCCGTGTTGTAACACTCTTTAATTGGTATTACTAAATTCATCTTAGAGACTATAATTCCTTGTGGTTGCTAAATCTATGAACATTGTTGTTCCACTCCAAAATACAGTCGTATTCTTTATAACTAAGACTGATAATCGGTTTACCAAGATCAGATTACTGTTAAGGTGTGTTGTGTGTTAAGTCATTGTGTATTTATATTTGACTTTCCAGCATTGTTTCATATTCTATCATTAATCAATGTTGTTCTATTTCTGCGTGCTGTCCAATTTATTCTTAGAGTAAAGATTGCTATTAATTTGGCTTTGTTGTTGTTGATTTCCATTAACTAGAGTTTGTTGTTCAAATTCCTTTAATTACAGTTTGTTGCCCATTTACTTTGTTGTTCATTTTTGTTGATTAATTGCAATAGTTTGCTTGTAAAGAGTTTTCCTAGTTTACTTTCAATAGTAGCTTTAGTTCAATTTCGATTTCCTTTTAATTGCTTTAAAGCAAGACTATCAACTGTAGAGAACATTGGATTGATTCCTCGTTCCCAGATTGATTGTCTTGTTCCGGTTTGATTTCAATTGCATCAATATCCAGAGGAATGAGTTATTGCTACTGTATCCTTGATTGATGGTTGTTTGAGTGAATGATTTAGTTTAGAACATTTCAGTTTCTTGTTGTTCCAATGAGATTTTGTTTCCAGCTTTCATTTACTTTTGCATTTTAAGCACTATACTGCAAAAAATTACTCTTGAGTAAATATCTGCCTCAGACTGAGTACACTCTTGAAATAAAAAGTCATCCCTGGGTTGACAATTAATGTGAGGTAATTAGGAGTTAAAAAGACACCTTTTTATCACTCCACACCAACCTAATCCCATTTTCTTGTGAGGACGGGTTCGTTAGACTAGTCATATATCCTCCGTGGAAACCTACTTTATACCCAAGGTTTTCCTGCCGAAACAGACTAGGGCGCATGCCCCCTAAGTTTTAGTCATATCCTCCTGAATCACTCACGCTCATCAGGTGGACGTACCGGAGATCGATGAGACATTCCTTGCGTGAAAAGACCATTTAGGGATGGCATTTGACTATTTTCTATGTGTGAACTGGGGAATGACAGTTGGTCTACGAGCTTGACCATTCTGCCTTCGTGCGGAAAACACATTACTCTAAAGAGTGAGGAGACGATGGCTCCCATGCAATATATATAGTCACCTCCAAGGAGTAGATTATAATCTAGGGATCCTTGAACTACAATCATGTTCATGTGACCGGTTTTACTTCTCAAAGTAATGGGCACATTTGGAAGGATCCCTAATGGTCGACTGGTTCCTTTGTCAAAGCCTGTCAGATTCCTCATTTCAGGCAAAAGCGATGGAAGACCAAGCGCTTTCCAAGCAGTTGAGGAAAAGATACTCATAGAAGCCCCTTCATCTATGATGGTACCAGCCAGGACCATTCTGTAAGCTTGTACAATGATTCAGAATGGTACACTAGCTGGTAAACGGGGTCTTCCTAGTAGATTCTGGTAGAAGGAAACGACTAGGTTGCTTGGAGGTGGGACCGAATAGATGGCCAGATATGACTCTGATGAACTTCCTTCCTGCGATAAAGGAATGGGTAGACTGCCCCCAAGTTCATCGGAGTCTTTGTTTATGAAAATAATTTGAACGGTGTCGTTCTCTTTCTCTTCAGTGACGGTATCATTTGAAGATGAACATTCTGAAGGCAAGACCGGTTCAACTGCCGCCTCGACCTTTTGACTTTTGTCTGGTATGGATTCGGAGGGTTCATTTTCAATGATAGACATTTTGGCTGACCAAAAAGGCGTGCCAGCCGGACTTGGCAAGAGTTTCTTATATCCAGGAGGGAGCCGTCGTGGTGAAGCAGGACGGTCATCCAAAACTCTTTTAGCTTTGTCAAGGAAGGGACAACGGTGGACGACATGATCGCCTTCACACAATTTACAAGGAAATTTGTGATTCCTATTCTATCCAGATACTTCACTTTCACTGATTGATGGTGTGCTTTCAACATGATCATCAGAGGTTGACGACACCGGATTGGGCAAACGAGGAGACCAGTCCCTTAAGATCCTGGCGATGCAAGAAAAATCTCGGTGATAGTGGTCTCCATTGCAAATGACACATGGAGATTTAGGTTTAGACAGTATGGTGTGAGGATTTTTGCTAGACAACGCCTTGTTGCCCCCTTTCGATTTTGGTTCCTTCTTCTTCTTTTCTTTTTTCTCTTTCTTCTTCTTCTTCTTCTCAATTACTTGATCCTTAGCTTTACCAGCTTTATCAAGCGAAGAGGAAGGAGGAGAGGGAGAAACAGACGAAGTAGAAGGTTGGGAGGTAACTCTAGTATCATCTAGTTGCTGACTTGACTGTTCAGGAATTACGGTATTCTGAACGACAGAGGTAGAGAAGAGCCATACGGGAAAACCAATCATCAACCCTGGAAGTGACAATGTGGCCATATGGGGTGCACTAACATCTCCTCAAGAGGAGAAAGGACTAGGATTTCCACCAAGGGGAACTCCTTGGTTGGTAGACTCCATTTTTCTCAACCTAAAGACCAACGAGGGAATTTGTGATGTTATTTCAATTAAAATAAATTTTAGACACTTTGACACAACTTGTTTTTTCAATTTTAAAGAGTCGAGAAAAAACAAAAGATGACTCTAGTCGCCTTCAATTTTTAATGAGCTTGAAGTGACAAGTGCTCAAATGGACCTTTTCTTTTAAGGAGTCTAAAAATGAACAAAATAGACTTCTCTGGAAATATAGGCAGAGGGGATTACCAAACCAATCGCAAAACTGTAGAGTACTTTTTACGGTACGGTAGTCAATCTTCCCGAATGTTGTGTTCAGTGCATTGTGATCGATAGGGCGACAGACACAACTTCCTAAGGATAAAGGATGCATCCTATTGTGGTCTCCCAATATATACTCAACGGTACGTGGGAGCACAAGTTCGTACTAGCACTTTCCATCTCAGAGTGGAGGAATCACCCAACCAACAATGAAAACAATAGTTACCAGGTTTTATGATGCCGGAATAAGTGTCTAGCCTAGACCTCTAGATGTTATACGTTAGGTTCCAAAGCATTTTTAGATTCATTAAATTTATTTTAAGTTGATATTGTTTAAAAATTTGCCTTTCAGGTTCACCGCGTGATGTGTATACAATTCCTAAAATGCAGTCTAAGATGATAAACAAATGTTTAATCTTCTTTTGGCAATGAAATCCTAGTTACTATGGAAAGAAAGTTGATAATGTTTCAACAAAGAGCACAGAGTACACACTAAATGCACTGTCCTAAATCAAGCCAAGTAGTCTAAATGAAAATGCACATGCATGTATTTGTTTTTAGCCTTCTTAATGTATGAATGACAATAAGAAATCTAAGTGGAAATCTGAATTATTTTCAAACCGACAATACTCAACAAATTTCTTTTCAAAATGAAGTGAAGGTAAGAGAGACACTTTGCGATTTCAAAATGAAAATTGTTTTTCGACACTTTAAAAACTACTAATTCAAATCATATACAATAGTAACTGTATAATCGACTATCAAGAACAATGGGACTGTCTTCTATGACTGAAAATGACAGCTACGACACTTTCAGATCAAGAAATGACAGTTCGACTATGCTACTTCTTAACAAAAGCAAACTGAAAATGGCACACAATACATAAAAAGACTTACAGTGCCTTGCAAAATAGAGGTGGAATGATGTAAGAGAAGGGAGTTTTCACAGAGATACATTGACCATAGACAACAAAAGTCCTGAATAGAACTGAAAATAGTGAAGGAAAAACCAAAGTCTAAAGGTAAAGTTAACCTTCGCTGACCATCGCACCTGTCACACAGTGAATTCAGTATGCAACGCACCTACTGCACACAGGAAGTGCGATGCATATAGACTACCTTGAAGGCAGGGTGTGATGGTACCAGTGTGAGACTTTAAACGAGTTTTTAATCACAATTTGCAATTCAATTCAGGGATTTAGGCCGAGTAAGTGATGTCCAGTATATGTAAATCACAAGGGTTGATCTAAGGAGGTTACTAGAGCCACCACTTAGGGAAATTAGACTGTTTGTAGATCGATTGTTTAATTCATAAACAAAACCCAGAGATAGGCTAAAGAAACATTGATCTACTTTGCATTTGTATAACAAATGCAGTTCGAAGGCTAGCTGGCTTGACTTCAAGCTCCATCTGTAAGTTTATTAAAGAAACAAAGATAGGCTAACAAATAATCTATTTTTATCCCCAGTGGAGCCGCCATTTTTTTACCGGGAATAGTGTCCACTCGGAGCTTCTATTCCCACAAAGACTGGTAGCTATCTTAGAAACAAACAAGTAAAGTCTACTTTCGCTTTCCTTTATGAAAATAGATAAGAGTGGAACAAAGGAGACCAACCTTAGTCTTGCGATTGGTTTCCTTGTTTGATTCCTCTCCTTCTTGATAGATCTTTGTCGCTTCTTCTTCGTCTGCCCAGCTTCAAAGAGCACCTGCGGAATCAAAGCAACATACTAGTATCGAAGAATAGAGATCTATATTCATAAATAACACAGGACCAGATATGTGTTAACCATACAAATGCATATATAAGCAAACATATAAGAATATGGAGGAAAACTTGAATAGCTTTATTGATATCAAGAATAGCAAGAGGATTACAACCATATGTTCTGACCCAGCATCATCCTCCAGCAAGAAAGCCCTTCTTCACCTCAAGTAAAGCTTAGACCACTCAACACTATGAAGTTTCTTCAGAAAACCAACAACACTTCTCTACAAGATACAAAATTCCAGCCTTTGGATCTCTGTGATGAGGGATCCATATATATATGATTGTAGTGGGGTGAGTCATCTTCTGGGGTCTTGATTAGTGTCCTCTCTCTGATAGTTCTTGATTCCACTTGGAGAATGATGATATCTTACTCATCCCTGGTCGAAAACAGAGAGGCAAGTGTCAGAGGGAAGCTTCTGGAAGATTCCATGATCTTCCACCTCGCAAATTTCCCTGCCATTTGTCATTCCGAACTCGCACCCAACAGAGGGGCCATTCAGTATGCATCACACCCTGTACGCTAGGAAGGTGATATGCATCGCACCCTTTGCACTAGTTTCAGTATGGTCCAGTTTTGACCATTCTGAGCAGTTTTAGTGGAGAACTTCTAGGAGATGATGTAATCAGCTGACCTTGTTCCTTTAGGTAGTGAAGCAACACTTTTAGGGACTTAGGAACCCTCAGTTTATGGACATTTATGATTGGGGTTGTAGTTCCCAAAAATATCTATAACACTTCTTTCTCAAACTGATCTTCTCACACCTAGAGTTTGTGGCTCTTCATCTTCTGATCCCTCCTCTGCCGTAGAGTATGACTCTTCCTCCTTTAGCTCAAACTCTTTCTTCTCAGGTTCCTTTGGTTGGAATTCATGTTTAATAACATCTTTCACCTCTCTAAACACCACATCTCGTCTGTACACAACCTTCCTTGTTACTGGGTTCCAAAGCTTATAACCCTTTAAACCATCCTTATACCCAATAAAGATGTAATTTTCAGATTTACTATCCAACCTGATTCATTTCTCCTTTGGAAAACGTACATATGCATCACATCCAAATAACTTCAGATGTGAAAGAGAGGGTTTCTTACCAGTCCATACCCCTTGTGGAGTCCTGTGCTCTAACACTGATGAAGGTGATCTATTGGCCAGGTAACAAGTTGTCTCCACTGCCTCTGCCCATAGTTCCTATCCTAACTTGGAACCACTGAGCATGCTTCTTGCCCTTTCCATCAACGTCTTTTTAATTTGTTCTGCAACTCCATTTTTCTGAGGTGTATATGGAGTAGTCTTCTACCATCCTATACCACACTTCTTACAAAATTCTTCAAATTCCTTACTATAAAATTCTCCACCATTATCTGTCTTCAACACCTTCATCTTCATCTCTACCTAGTTTTCCACCAGAGCCTTAAATTCTTTAAACCTGTCAAAGACTTCATATTTCTTCTTAAGGAAATATATCCATGTATTCCTTGAGAATTCATCTATAAATGATACATATTACGTAGACTTAACCCATGATGGAACCTTCACAAGTCCAAGCACATCACTGTGCACAAGCTCTCATATATGTTTCGCCCTCTTACTACCAGAGGGGAAACTCACCCAATTTTGCTTCCCATATACACAATTTTCATAGAAATCAAAATCCAGAGAGCTATTACTCATACCTTCTACCATACATTTACCATAAAGTATTCGAAGGCACTTCTATCCAATATGTCCAAGCCTTTGATGCCACAACGTGGTCTTCTCTCCAAAGACCACTAAATTTTCTGCTCCACTTTCAAGAATCACAGAACTGTTGCACCCATCAACAACAATGCTACCTTGCAGCTTGTACAGAGTTCCAATGTAATCTCCCCACATCAATACTAGTGCTCCTCGAACCATCTTGTAGGTATCCTTCTTGAACAATATTTTTACACCTGCATCATCTAGCTTGCTTACAAAAATTAGATTTTTGGCCAATGCAAGAATATGTAGAACACCCAAAAGTGTTCTAACCCTTCCACCTTGAAACTTCAACTTTAAAATTCCACGACCAACAATTCTAGCCTTCCTATCATCCCCTAAGAAGACATCACCACCATTATATTTCTCATACTCGCAAAACCAGTCTCTATGGGGAGTGAAGTGAAAGGATGCACATGAGTCAATCAACCATGCCTCACGACCTACATGTCTACTTGAATGAGTGAAGTACACATCCCCACCTTCATCTGAGGTGGTTTTTTCCTTTGTAGATGGATCATGATCAGATCCCTTTCCTTTGTTAGGAGATTTAGATTTACATTCCCTTTTGTAGTGCCCTTCCTTTCCACATTTCTAGCACACCACCTTTACAATTTTTTTTTGGATATTTAGATGTCCCTCTAGATTTAGATCTCCCACTCAATGACTTATCTTTGTTTCTGTTATGGGACTGTCCTCGTACAGACAAGGCATCACCATTCTAGCTCTCCATATTTTTTCATCTCATCTCCTCTGTTAGCAAGGATGAGACTATTACATCAAACTACAAGGCAGTTGCATTACTACCTATTTCAATAACCAGACTATCCCATGAATCTGCTAGAGAACCCAACAAACTAATGCACTTATCTTCATCTAAAATTTTGATATCAACAGACTATAAATGAATTACCACAGTATTAAACACATTTAGATGCTTTGTCACCGAGTCTCCATCTTTCATCCTCAGGTTATAGAGCTTTTTCCGTAGGAACAATTTATTCACCAAAGACTTAGATTTGTACAAAGTCCCTAACTTGTCCCACAAAGCCTTCGCCTTAGCTTCCCTTCATACGTTCAACATACTGAATCTGAGATAGACAATCGTAGTGTGTTCTTTGCCTTCCAATCTAACTTCTTCCATTCTTCATCAGACACTCTCATTGGTTTAGTACATGGATCTACCATGACCCACTGATCTTTATCCACCAACAGATCCTCCATCTTGAGTTTCCACAACTTAAAAATCTAACCATTAAATTTCTCCATCTCTATCTTTCCACTGTTTGCCATCTTCTTTCACTACGAGAATCAATCTCACATATCTCCCACTGAACAGGGTCTACCACAGGCCCGAGTGAAATCACTCAACAACAAAGGCATTCACTTGAAGCCAAAACAACTCTGATACCAAATGTAGGTTTTAACCCTATACAAAAATTACCTGCATACGAATTATAAAACACATAAAATAAACAATGCGAGAGCACAACACATAAAGCACATATAGACAAAGATTTTCCCATGGATCCCAAAATTGGGACAACCAGCTTGATTTTTCATTACATTCTTTTTAATGTTACAATACATATTTATACATGCCAAATCATCCAATACCATGGACCAAGAACCATCGCATCCAAAGCCATGGACTGAAAACTAGCGCGTCCAAAACCATGTGCAAAAATCATGCAAAAAACCATAGGTAGGTTCGCCCAACCTAACCTAGGGTCCAAAACCAAAAATTTTCATGCCACTGCCCCAGACCCCATAGAGTGGGCTTACATACACCCTTCAAAACCCCTATGAATCTCCCCGCTATGCAATCGATGCAATGAAGGGGGGGGGGGGGGGGGGGCTGTTCCCCCCTTCTAACCCCCAAGTTAATTACGTGGGCTAGTCGTGGAAAGAATATAACACAACCCAACAATACCTTCAATATCTATAGTCACCCCCTGCAGCTACCCCATGGGGATGATCTTTTGTTTGTTCGCCATTCTTAGCTGAATCGAAGACCATTGCAGTGCATGTCTCCCCATCCATTCCCAAGTCTGCTTTGGTAGGACGTTAACATATGATCCTAGGTCCAAAAAAAGCTGATCCATTTCATACTCTCCTGTCTGCGCAGTTAGTCTCACCTCCCGTCCTTTGATTGTTTTATGATTAGCAATATTTCGTACTACACATGGCTCACCCAGAGCATTTATGATGAATCTATATATGAGCTGTTGTAGCCCCTTCACAGCCTTGCTATCATCTAGTAACTTCATGCAGGTCTCTAGGAAGGTTGTAAGCATAGAAGGGTCCATCTCTTGATCGGGCTTATCCTTGCTCCCTGAGGTGGAGGCCTCAGCGAAGCTCTTCTTCACTTCCATGAATGTTTCATGTGCAGGCTCCAAGTTGAACTCATCCTCCTTCGTCGGAGCTTTGCGAACCCATGTATTGTCTTCAGGTTGTTTCCCCTTGTCATCTCCTATTTTGATTCCACTTCAAAGCACTATATTCATGTTCAGATCCTATTCGCGTGGCAGTGACCTCATTATCTGCAAATTCTGAGTCGATTGAGGTTGTAGCGCCCCTTTTTCATGTATCCTTTCTACCTTTGTAGGATAATCCTCCATTTCATGATCAAATAGAGTGCAATACTTGCACGACAGACGTGTTGGGTTAGTGAAATTGTGGGAATAATGTTGTAGTTCTCTGCAATTGTTGTAGATCAGCTCCCCCCGACCTCTACTAGGTCCTTCTCCACCTCATCCTCTTTCGTGCCCCTGAAATCCTGTCCATGCTATCCCTATGCTCTGGTAAGGGGGCCATTTTTCTGCTTGGACCCTATAAGTGGTATTTCTATCCATCATCAATTCATATCTACTGCAGTTGTGCTCATCATGCCCTACCCACCTACAAAAGTTACAAAAATGTTGTTGTGGCATTTTTACAAACTTCTATAGTAAATGATAGCTATCCATAGCATGCTTTCCTGCTACCTGACATATAGCACACCACAATGTAGACCCCACGCTTGGTCCTTCTTGACCTTCTGGCCCCAAAGGCATCAGTCTCCCTCCTGGAATGTAGTTCTCAAATACCCAACAATGGTCTTTGTCATGCCCCTGACCCTTGCATTTCAAGCACCATACCTCTTTGTGCACCTCTAGTTGAATGGTTATGTCCTTTCCATCTCAAGGAAAATATTTTTCAACTGCGCATGGATCTGTTGAACTCCCATGTTTGGATCTTACATCGGTGTTTCATGCAGTCTCATTGCAATCTCCAAGGCCTCCGCCTGAGTCATTATCTTATGTTGTGACAACTCAACCCTTAAGTGTGGCAGTAGCGAAGCCACAAACCGCTCGTGATGTTGTATGTCTATTAAGTTCATATTAGCTTCACAGATTTTACACTTCAACCTCTGATATAATTCCCAAGTTGTCATGCCTGGTTGCATCATGATTTATTTGAACCCCACAATCCACTGTGGCTCAGACCTAGGCCTACTAAATTATTTATTCAGTGTTGCCTAGATGTCTACCAGTCTGGCATTCAGGTTATCTTTAGAGTACTTGATGTACTAGGTTAGCATGCGATCTTGCAGAGCACTAATCAATGTTGTATTATTCATGTGATCATTTGCAATGCCCTGAGCTTTCCATATAGCTTTCACGACGAACTAGAATTGGTCTGGGTCCTCATTCCCCAAGCCTTTGAACAAAGGGAGATTCACTCAATTTTCCATACTGAACTGTAGTGGAGGCGGAGGTCGTATGGGAGAAGTCGCGGGTGATGGTGGTGACGTTGGAGGTGGTGTGGGTGGAGGTGGTAGTCATAGGAATCCTTGTCTTATCAGCTGAATAGCACTTCATGGAGAAGCCTACACTAATCCTTCTTCATCACTTCATGGAGACAAAATCAATGGACTATATTCAAGACCCTCTCTTCCTTCGTTCCTGTAAGTTTTTCCACTTCACATAGCTCTGAACAGAAAGGTAGCTGCATAACCTACCTTTCACACAATAACATTTTAATCTAGGTATTCAAAGATTTCAAGTACTTACCTCGCGGTCTTTCGAAAAAGTTTCACTCTGCCTCACTGTAGCTGACTTAAGTATCGACTGTGAATTCAGTTACATATCCTCCTATGATGTGATCGATCCAATGATCGATGGTGCGAGAAATCTTATCCTTAGATGCTTCTAATTTTTGTACTATCTCTAGGGTCCAAAAAATAGGACCATCAAGTTTCCACCTTCCTTGGTTATCTTCTAGCTTCGCGATCCACTCATATAGCTCAACTGGAAAGGAGCAGAAAAATATCTCGTGGATCTCTGTATATAGGTACCTATCCAACCACTGTTCCTTTTTCAATCATGAGTTTCTATTTTCCTGCGCCATGAATTTGTAGATCTTCCTATCCAACTAGGCTTCAATCTCTTTCTTATTTGGATTCTAGTGATACGACATCACACATCTATTATGCATATTCTGGTACCAGAAACGAACAATTTGTTGGCTTGTGGGGGCCTTAACACTAGTTCAATGTTAGTTAGCCAAACAAATCCCTACACTACTAGCCCTTTCGAAATCATCTCACAGAGTGCGGACCAAAGTCTCACTTGGAGCAGTATGGGGGGAATGCTCGAACCAAGTTTCTGCACCCTGAGATGGTCATGATGTTGGTTTATTATTTCTATTCCTTCCTTCATGTAGGTCACTTAGTTCTAGGGCTTGCCAAACTAGCCCTCTATCCCGGCCTTCATTGACCTTTTCACAGCCCTAAACTACGGCTCAGGTACTTTTGCGCTGCTAGGGTAGTGTACCATACAGATTCCCAAACTAGTCTAAGCATCTTACTTATCTTACTAAACAAGTGTAGTTAGCACCATGTAAATAGATGTTCTTGCTTGTGCTTGCTTAACCAATGTAATTACATATATTCACACATCATATAAAAATTATAAATTAAATTCATACGTAATGTGACAAGATGCATTAACCAAAACAAAGACACAGAATTTGTAGAATACTAATCTTATTGATATATTCAAGTGATTACAGACTCTATATATCCTGTGCACATAGCTGCAGGGGTCTACGCACTCAGCTGCAGACTTCTACCTCAGGCATCTATGCACTCAACTGCAGAGCCTCTACCTATGCTACGACCCAAAACTTATACTTCTTGCTTCAGAGCTATAACTATCTAACTCATGATTTTTCTAAAAACTACTTAGGGCTTAGCTATTTTTATATAATCCCATGGTTCGCAGACCATGGGTAGATCTCTTACACCCAAATTTACTTTACAAAAATAAGGGTAGATAACCCTTTATGACTCATGACTCCTTCACAATCTGTGACCACAAAATGCGGAGACTTTATTATTTTATTACAAAATTCAACCCAAAATATGGGCTTTTAGCCCCAAAACTATCCTTGAGGGATCTCGTTCCCAACACTTTCGTACACTCCATCATTCTTCCTTTTAACTCTAATAACTCTAATTGAGCATAAATCTAAAAGATTCATGGAAATAAAAGGTATTTAAACATATTTTATTTCATAAGTCTCATTTTTCTTGATTATTTAACTTAATATTTGCATGAGTTACCGAATTGCACCAATTCTGCAACTAATGACTAACTCTGCAGCAAATTCGAAGGTTTTGTAGGTTTTTAAGCTTCAACCAAGGAACGCGACATATGGGAAGGTGACTAATAGATGGCACAATGATATTTATCTATATTCATGGTCTAGATTGATGATGAGAACACCACATAGGCCTTGTCAACACAGAAGTCAACCAACGAAGAAGGAGCTGAAGGCGAAGCATGCGAGCAAGGAAATTAATTGAAGGAGATATTTAGCATCATGATTACCCTCTCTAATAGAAAATCATGGGGAAATCATGAGCTATTATATTTTTATGATATTTTTAGTCTCTGTCGAGTAGGATAGGCTCATAAATCTCTAAACAATTATTTGATGGAGGTTATAAACTATCTCTCGGCATGAAAAGCATAGTCTTGCATATTGTTTGAAAAAATTTGTTATATAGTTACAAAACTCTGTTTCATCTGATATCTGTGTGGTGCATTTCCTTGATGCATATATATTCTATATGAAGAGTATTTTTTTTGCCTCCATATCATAGGAGGGCCCCTTGGATTTGTAATTTTATACTGTTTTCAAACTAACGTTTCAATTTGGCATTCTATATTGTGGTTAATTCATTTATTTCATTGATAGTTCGATTGTTAATGCATACTTTCAACAGTGATCATAGAGTTGATAACATAGTACATTTTGTTTAAACATTTTGTTGTAGGATGAATGAGTGAAGTTGATATCTCTTCTGCACATGATAAGTAATATATCAGAGTGTGGAATGAGTGATGATTTATAGTACATTTTGAGTTTGGTGAAGAAGATTGCAATTTCCAATTAGTGTTAATTTGTCATTTTCTGTCAGAGTGACTTATATTTAGTCTCATTATTTAGTTAAATAAGTGTGATATTTATTTTTGCAAAGTGTGATCTTCTTTTCAAGCAAGCGTGATAATCCTAGTTTCATATTTCTTTCAAGAAAGTGTGATTTTTCTTTCAAGTAAAGTGTGATTTTTATTTAAGCAAGTGCAATGATTTTGATTTCATTTTTTTTAAAGAGTGACATATTTGCTTTCATGAAAGAAAATGTGCATCTTGATATCTCAATTTAATCTAGGAACTTCTTGAATAATAAATACTTCTAATACATAAAATACACATACGCTTCATTAGTATACTAGCCCTGGTCGATAATTTATGTAGTAATTTAACATCAATTAAATTACCAAACATGATGCACCCCATTCATTTCTTTAAGTTCTAAGAAAAATCATCTAAGTGTTGGCATTATGATACAGGTGTTGTCATTGATGGAAACTCACTTAGATGAAAGTTCACAGTGCAACAGGTCAACAACAAAGGATTACAGATCATACTCCAAAGACTAAAGAAAGAGAGGTATATGTTGGTTCACTTTGTCCAAGGTGAAAATACACGCAGTTTAACAGAACAAAAATAGCGTATAATGTATACACACACTTTCACAAGACGAAAAGCATGTACATGTTGGAAAACCAAGTTTTTGGTCCAAGGTATTTGATCCAAGGTATTTTGGTCCAAGGTAATTGGTCTGAGGCATTTGGTCCAAGCTATTGACCCTAGGTATCCAGTCCAAGGTATTGATCCTAAGTGGTTTTGGTCCGAGGTATTGAGAAAGTCCTAAGAGTATATAAGGAGGAGAAGATCATTAGGCTAATGTATGCAAGCAATGAGATTCTAAGCAATACTTCTATCTGAAGTATATATTATGTTGCAGGGTTATGTTTGGGACTCGATATGAAATATTCATGTGCACCTTGAGTTCAACATTAGATCAGGAATTATGAGACTTGAAATGACTTATTCTTGAATGAGATAACATTGGATGAGACTAGATATGATGTTTTTCACCTGTTCTATTAGTTATATATCATGGTATGGGTTTGTCTGAAGTCTGGAATTGCCACAAAGTTTTGAGTCAAAATTTTCAAATCTGTATGCAGGTTCATCTTGGCCAAAGAGCATGTACATGCAGGTTTTACTCTTTCAAGTAGCGTATATGAAAATAAAATCTTCTTTTCAGATCTAAATGATCGATCTGATGAAATTATATTATTTTACTATTGTTTGTCAATGAATTCTTATTAGATCTGAACGTAGAACTATTGTATAAGGAAATTGAGTCTGATTGATTGATTGATTGATTGATTAAGGAGGAGGGGTGATCCTTATTGCTATCTTTTTTGAACTTTGTAATATGACAGTATATCTTTAGAATGTCACTGGTTGGTATAGTTTGTGGTTCAGAAGTTTATGGTTCAGTATCTTTAAAGATATATGCAGTTTGGGTTAAAGGAAGTAGCGTACCCACGCAGGCTGGGTTAAACCAAGTAGAATTACACTCTAATGCATGATTTTGAGGTTACAGCTGGTTCTGGATGATGATGTAGGGTTCGAGGTTCAGCACAGTGTTCTGGTGTCAGTGGTCTGATTGTTCAGATTATTTGAATATTGGTTGATGTAAATTATGTTTAAAAGGCTTTGATGGGTCCATTGTGAAAATTTGATGAAACATGTCTTTCATCTTGTGGTGTTGTGATCCAGGAGTATCTAGTTTGAAAATTCATGAAATGTGGTCCCTGGTGGAAGAGTGGAGTTTTATGTAGGCTAGCACCTACATACTAGTAAATATACTTGCTAGTACAAGAGCTAAGGGGTTCTAGCTCCCTTCCAGCAGAAGCAAGAAAACGCAAGAAGGTTGTAACCTTCTACAGGTAAAAGCCTATGTACTGGTATGAGTTTGCACTAGTACAAGATTGTAAACATATTTTCTTATTATTAAAAGAAGACAGAAATGATGACAATAGGTGGTTTTTACCCACATTGGGTTTCCACCTTAAATCTTGGTGTTCATGTGTGTTGCTTATGTGTGATGCTTTATTCTACTTTTACTTCACTGTCTAATAAATCTCTGATATACTGGTTTAAACTCAACACATGATAAACTGTCTAAATCACAAGTTCTTTGCATATACATTGGTTTCTTTAAGCATAGTCGCATGTACATGCTAGTTCACTTCACTAAAGTAGCGTATATAAATCTATTTGGGAAATAAAATGATTTATCTGATAATACTGATTCACCCCCCCTCTTAGTATTATTTCCAACAATTGGTATCAGAGCAGGTCCTTCAGAAGAAGCTTGATCACTTGAAGGGAGGTCCATCAATATGAATAATCAATCCATCAATATGAATAATCAAGAAAGCATGGGGTCCATCAGACCGCCAATATTCGATGGGAGCAACTTCGTTTATTGGAAAATAAGAACCACAACCTATCTAAAATCACTTCGAATAGATGTCTGGGAAATTGTGGAAGGAGGATAAACATTTTCAACTGCAATTCCTATAGATACGGAAGGTAAAAGGAAATATGAAACCAATGCCAAAGCTATCAATACATTATTAGGAAGTCTATCACAATTAGATTTTTTCAAAGTCATGTAGCTCAAATCAGCCAAAGAAATATGGGACAAAATTGTTCTGAGCTACGAAGGAGTCTCTCAGGTAAAACATGCTAAGCTCCAAACTCTTAGAATTTAGTATGAAACTCTTAAGATGCATAGTCATGAAAGTATAGCTAGTAACTTCCTACGTACATATGAGGTTGTAAATTGTATGAACAATCTCCGCAAAGAAATTAAGGAAGTTACCTTAGTTGAGAAAGTTTTGAGATCCTTGTCTGCTAAATTTGAATCTAAAGTGTCTGTCATAGAAGAAAAACAAGATCTGCAAAATATCACTATGACACATCTTCACAGAATCTTAACTTCCTTTGAGATGAGAAGAGGAGGACCATCGGATATGAGAGAAGTCACATTAAAAGCTTTAGCAAAGGGAAAGGAAGAACACAATGAATTAGGAGATATTTCAGAAGAAGAAGATGAGGTAAACTTTGTGAAAAAGCTTCAACGAGGTTCTGGAAGGTTTACAGGTAAGTTACCCTTCAAATTATTTTCTTGTGGTAGAGTCAGTCATTATGTTGCCATATGTCCTCATAAAGATAAATTTAAAAAAGGAAAGGAATATGAAAAAGGGAATAGAAAACAAGTTGTGAATAAAAGGAATTACTATACTCATGAAGATAGCAATGGTTTATCTAATAGTGATGAAGATGAAACTGGACAAGATTATAGACTTCTCATGGCTTATGACGATGATAATTTTTTGGATGATTTAGAAGAGGAAGACCTTCATTAAGAAATATATAAACTCAAAATATGTTTATAAGAAAAGAATATGATTATAGATACCTTGACATACCAACTTGCTGAAAAGGAAAAACACAATAAAAAACTAGAATGTGAAATTATGGGTCTAAGAAAGGATCCTCAGAAAACAAAATCTCTCAATCTTAGATTTGCTAAAGGATCAAAGAGTTTAAATGAAATTATAGTTCATCGTTCTCCTCTAATAAAGACGGGTCTTGGATATACTTAAGCATCTCAATCACAGAAGCCGTCAACCTCCACCAAAAGCTATCTTGATGCAGCAAAGACCAGTGAACAGTATGACAATCGTTAGCAATGCCATAATGCAGATCATCAAGTAAATCAAACTCAATTTACTCCAAGGATGAATAGGAGCCACAATCAACCTCAAGTAAATCATACTCAAATTTCTCCAAAGTTGAATATCAATAGAAACTACAATCACCAGGTCAATAGATTCAATAGTCGTAGGAACTTATTTAATGGGCAATGTTTTTCATGTCATAATTTTAGACACAAAGCTGCTCAATGTGTTTCTTACAAAACCATCATGACTAGAGAAGCACCAAATCAAAGGAATGTAACAGGTATCAAGAAAAGTTCCTATACTAACTTTTCTTTTCTTGAAAATGAAATAGAATGCTCAATCTATAATAGCTTTGGTCATGAAGAATTTGAATGGAGGAGAAAATTTCTGCAAACATCTCAAAAGCCACAAACTCCGTTAAATCCCAATATATGGAGAAGGAAAGAATCTCAAACAGAAATATGTGGTATAGCCTTGTATGTAGAAGGACAAGAAAATCAGTGGTACATCGACAGTGGATGCTCAAAACACCTGACAGGTGACAAAGAAAAGCTTCACTCATATAATGCCTTAGAAAAGGAAAAGAATATCTCATTTGGAAATGACACCCCTACTACCATAAAAGGAAAAGGCTCTATTTTCTTGAAAGAAAAGGTTAAAGTTGGAAATGTTATGTATGTAGATAGTTTAAATCACAACCTGTTGAGTGTCAGTCAAATGTGTGATCAAGGAAATGAAGTGTTGTTTCGATTAAACGAATGTGTTGTTCAAGAGCTTGATATAGGAGAGATTGTGATCAAAGGTAAAAGAACTCCAAACAACTTATACATACTCAAGGGAGGACAACAACAATGATATCTACGCAAAACTAATGAAAACTAGTTGTGGCATAGAAGATTGGGACATCTAAGCTTTTCTCAAATAAGAAAAGCATGTAGATTCAAGGTTGTTCATGATCTTCCTGATATCAGTGTCCCAGAAAATACAATATGCAACCCATGTCAAATCGGAAAGTAAACTAGAGTTCACTTCATGGAAAAAGAATGGTAAGCCAATAAGCATTTGGAACTTGTCCATACTGATTTATGTGGACCATCAAGGAAAAAGTCACCTCGTGGAGAAGAATACTTTATTTTGTTCATTGATGATTTTTCCAGAATGTGTTGGATAGGTCTTCTAAAGTGTAAAGACGAACCTTTTGAAAAGTTCCAAGCCTTCAAATCTTTGGTTGAAAATGAATCAGATTGAAAAATCAAATTCCTCAGATCTGATCGAGGAGGGGAATTTACCTCGGATGAAATTCTTTGACTTTTGTGAACAACATGGAATAAAAAGGCAATTCTCCACTGCAAGGACTCCTCAGCAAAATGGTGTGGTAGAAAGAATGAATAGAACAGTTCAGCAAATGGCTCAAGCTATGCTAGATGAATCTAGAACTCATGCAACCTTCTGGGGTGAAGCTGCATTCACTATTGTAACTATTCTCAGCCAAGCAAATGTTCATGTAAACAAAACTCAAACTCCACATGAACTTTGGTATGGTAAGACTTCCACTGTAAAAGACTTTAAAGTTTTTGGAAGAAAATGTTATATCAAAAGCACTGATGAAAAACTTGGTAATTTTGAACTCGGAGTAGATGAAGGTATTCTTCTTGGTTATTCTTCCAGAAGTAAAGGATAGAAACATTATAATAAAGACTTGGAAAAATTGTTGAAAGCATTGATGTTGTAGTTGATGAAGCATGAAAAAATCCAAAACAGATAAAATCAACAGAAAATCATGACAATGAAGAAGATGGAGATTATTTTCCCACATAAAATCAAAATAATATTGAAGAAGAAACCAATGAAGCACCAGAAGAAGAGATAATGGTAGAAGAAAAGACTCCGTCGAGGTACGTTTAGAAAAATAATCTAGAAACTCAAATTTTAGGGGAAAGAGAGGCAGGTGTACAGAAACGAAGAACTATTACGGGCACCTCAAGCTATCTAGTATTACTGTCCTCCACTCAACCTAAAAATGTAAAATAAGCATGCAAAGATGAATGTTGGGTCAAGGCCATGGATGAAGAACTTGAGAAAATTGAAAAATATGATACTTGGGAATTAGTTCCTAGACCTCATGATAAAAATATTATAGGAACTAAATGGATATTCAAAAATAAGATGAATGAAAATGGAGAAGTCATTAGAAGCAAGGCCAGACTTGTTTGTAAAGGGTATGCTCAACAAGAAGGTATAGATTTTGAAGAAACTTTTGCACCTATTGCTAGAATTGAAGTCATAAGGATGTTTCTTGCTCTTTCTAGCTTTCAAAAATTCAAAGTATACCAAACGGATGTAAAATCAGCCTTCTTGAATGAAGATTTAGAAGAAGAAGTTTATATTGAACAACCAGAAGGATTCATTCTTGGAAATGATGAAAAACTTGTATGAAGACTCAAAAAGGCCCTCTATGTTTTGAAACAAGCTCCAAGGGCCTGGTATTACCGCCTTGAAAAATATCTACACCAGCAAGGTTTTAGAAAAGGTTTAGTAGATAGAAATCTATATAAAAATATTGAAACTGATAAATTGCTAATTATTATTGTTTATGTTGATGATATCATTTTTGGTAGAAATGAAGAATCCATGTGTCAGAATTTTGCTTCAGTAATGCAGCAAGAATTTGAAATGTCCTTTCTTGGTGAACTTGCCTATTTTCTTAGTCTACAAGTTCAACAAAATAAAGATGGTATTTTTCTTTCACAAACCAAATATCTCAAACAGATATTGAAAAGGTACGAAATGAGAGATTCTAAACTTGTATGTACCCCAATGGTAATAGGATGTAGTCTCAGCTCAAATCATGAATCAACAACAGTACATCAACTAATTTACAGATCCATGATTGGTAGTCTGATTTATATAACAGGTACCTGACCTGACATCATGCATGCAGTAGGAATAGTTGGAAGATTCCAAGAAAATCCAAAGGAATCACACCTTCAGGTAGTGAAAAGAATTTTCAAATATCTTCAAGGAACTCAGGCCTTTGGTTTATGGTATCATAGAGATGCAGATCTTACTCTTCATGCATATATAGATGCAGATTGGGTAGGAAGTTTTGATGACAGAAAAAGCACTAGTGGTGGTGCATTCTATATGGATTCCAGGTTAGTGTCTTGGTTCAGCAAGAAACAAAGTTCAATTGCTTTATCTACAGCTAAAGCAGAATATGTGGTTGTTTCATCTTGCTACACACAACTACTTTGGATGATGCAAACCTTGCAAGACATTCAGATCACATGTACTCCACCCATCTCCATTCTATGTGATAATACAAGTGCCATCAGTATTTCAAAGAATCCAGTCATGCACTCCAAGACCAAGCACATACCCATCAAATAAAATTTTCTATGTGAATAAGTGCTTGAACAAAAGGTCAAATTGGAGTATGTTTCCTCCAAAGAATAGGTTGCTAATATATTCACTAAACCACTATGCAGAGAAACATTTGAATATCTTAGACAAAATCTGGGAGCAGTTACTACATCATCCTATTGATTAAATCCAATTTTTCAGAGAAAGGTTATTACACACGTGTTTCATGAAGTATAGTCGCGTAAACACATGGGTTTTTGTGGGTCAGGGAGTATATCCATTGTTCAGACAAAAAAAAAAGTGGGGCAGCCTCTGATATGGGTGCTTTGTCCGATGTTGATGATTACAGGATATTGATATGCTCTGTTCATTAAATTTTATCTAACTGATAAAACACCTTGCTCATTGACTTATTAACAATGCACAAGTAGCATAGGTTCAGGGGAAGCATTAGCCTTCACTCGCATCCTGCATTGTTTGCATTATGGTTGCTAAGTCCAGCTATGGCTTCAGATATTTATACCTTTTGTTGCTTAAGTCATGAAAAAGTCTAGGGTGTGATATGTCTTCTCATACATTTGAATGAGTCCTATTGGACAAAGTATGTAATTTTTATCTCCACTTTGCATGGGATGGATGATGTAATTATATTTCTGTCATGTATAAACAATTGGTATATGCCCACTTGGTTGGTTGGATGAGTCAAGTTTGGTATATCCCCACTTGGTTGGGAGATGGATGCATGTATGCGTAATTGGTGATAGGAAGGTCATACTCACATAGTTGAGTTATAGAGTCATTTTATTCTTTTGGAGAATATTTTTGCAAACTTTGACTGTGCTCAGGGGAAGCATGGATAGTTTTAGTGCATCTCAACATGTACAAAGTGAAGCTCAATCAAAGTATTCATCATGTACTCAGGGGGAGCATGATCAACATGTACTTGGTCTGCCCTTTGCCCTTGATGTCAAAGGGGGAGAGTGTCTTGGTGTTGTTATTGCCATCAAGTCCAAATGGGGAGATTGTTGGCATTATGATACAGGTGTTTTCCTTGATGGAAACTCACTTAGATGAAAGTTCATAGTGCAGCAGACCAACAACAAAGGATTATAGATTAGACTCCAAAGAATGAAGAAAGAGAGGTATATGCTGGTTCACTTTGTCCAAGGAATGTATACATGTAGTTTAACATAAAAAAAGTAGTGTATAACATATACACACACTTTCACAAGAGGAAAAGCATGTACATGTTGGAAAACCAAGTTTTTGGTCCAAGGTATTTGATCCAAGGTATTTTGGTCCAAGGTAATTGGTTTGAGGAATTTGGTCCAAGGTATTGAGAAAGGCCTAAGAGTATATAAGGACAAGAAGATCATTAGGCCAATGTGTGCAAGCAATAAGATTCTAAGGAATACTTCTATCTGAAGTATATATTATGTTAAGGGTTATGTTTGGGACTAGATTTGAAATATTCATGTGAACCTTGAGTTCAACGTTGGATTAGGAATCACGAGACTTGAAATGACTTATTCTTGAATGATCTACTATTGGTTGAGACTAGATCTGATGTTTTATGACTATTCTATTTGTTATCTATTATGATTTGGGTTTGTCTAAAGTCTAGAATTGCAACAAAGTTCCGAGTCAAAATTTGTAGATCTGTATGCAGGTTCGTCTCAGCCAAAGAGTGTGTACACACAAGTTCGACTCTTTCAAGTAGCATATACAAAAATAAAAGCTTATTTTCAAATTTGACTGATCTATCTGATCAAATTTTGTTGTTTTACTGTTGTCTATCAATGAAGTCTTCTTAGATGTTAATGTAGAACTACTGTATAAGGAAATTGAGTCTGATTGAGAAGGAGGGGTGATCCTTGTTGCTATTTGTTTTGAACTCTGTAATATGACAATAGATCTTCAGAATGTAGATCTTGTGTGTACAGTCTATGGTTCAGAAGTTTATGATTCAGTATCTTTAAAGTTATATGCGGGTTGGGTTAAAGGAAGTAGTGTATACATGCAGGTTGGGTTCAACCAAGTAGCGTATACACTCTAATGCATGTTTTTGAGGTTACAGCTAGTTCTAGATGATGATACAGGGTTCTGGGTTCAACACAGTGTTCTGGTGTCAGTTGTCTGATTGTTCAGATTATCTGAATATTGGTTGATGCAGTTTAAGTTTAAAAGGCTTTGATGGGTCCAATGTGAAAATTTGATGAAACGTGGCTTTTAGCTTGTGGTGTTGTGATCCAAGAGCATCCAGTTTGAAAATTCATGAAACGTGGTCCTTGGTGGAAGAGTGGAGTTTTTTGCAGGCTGGTACCTACATACTAGTAAACATTGTTGGAAATAATATTGAGAGGGGCGTGAATCAATATTATCAAACTAACAATTTTTCATTTCCATAATCAAATTCATATACAATACTTTAGTTAAGGGAACTTGTGTGTACATGCAACTGTGTTTAGAGCAACTAGCATATATCTAGCAAACTTATGTTTAAGTTAATTCTTTATATATTTATCCTTAATCAATGCATCAGAACCATATAAACAGTAACTAGGTGTAGTAAACACATAACAGATCATCACACGTAAGAAACACACATGAACACCAAGATATAAGGTGGAAACCCAATGTGGGTGAAAACCACTTGTTGCAATAATCTTTGTCTTCTCTTTATAATAAGATAATTATGTTTACAATTTTTGTATTAGTGCAGTCTTATACTAGTACTCAGGCTTCTTCCTGTAGAAGTCTATAACCTTCTCTTTTCTTCCAGGGACCATGTTTCATAAATTTTAAGACTGGATCCATCAACAACATCATTCAATCATCAAAGATATCTGCATCAACCAATCTCCTATTGAACCAACCACAACCAAGTCAATCAATCACTTTGACAACCCATCAATCTGATCTATCAAAATGTTGTCACCAGAGTACAGTAACCGGAACCCATGCCAGAACCCAAAACACTGCAACAATAAATAGCAGCAACTAAAACATAGATTGTAAATTATAGGCTACTTTCTTGTGCCAAACCTGTGTGTATATGCGCTTCCTCAAAGCCAAGAAGTGTATACATCTACAAATATTAATTCATTGTTCTATAGCTATAACAGACTTCAGTTATACCCAGATCATATCATTTACATAATAATATATGCGACAGTATTTAGATCTAGAGTATTCATGAGCAAAAACACATAATGATAGTTCACTTTACGCATGAAGATGTTTAGATCTTATCCTCCATCAACCGCTAAGGTTCCTCCTTGGTTCAGATCCAGCAATGCACCATAACCCAATAACCTTCATACTAGATCTCACTCTTCATCATATATTCAATGCTTGAGTTCCTTGGCCTAATGATCTTCTCCTACTTTTATAGTTTCAGGTCTTTCTCAATAGCATGGACCAAAACTACTTAGGACCAATACCTTGGATCAAAATACCTAGGGTCAATATCTCGGACCCTATACCTTGGACCAATACCATGGTCAAAATATCATGGACCAAATACTTTGAACCAAAAGCTTAGTTTTCAAAGGTACACGCGCTTTTCCTTTTGTGAAAGTGCATGTGTATGTAAACGCAACTTGGATACAGTGAACCCGCGTGTATACGTGGCTTGGCCAATGATGAACCTATGTATACCTTTCTTTCTTCATTCTATGAAGTTTAATCTGAAACTCTGTGTTGTTAACCTGTTGCACTATGATATATTATCTAAATGAGTTTCCATCAAGGACAACGCTCATGTCATAATGCTAACAATGTACCCCTTTGGACTTGATGGCAACACCAAGTCACTCTCCCCCTTTTTAATCAAGGGCAAAGGGTCATGCTCCCCTTGAGTACCTGTTGAATTCTTTAATATGATGAAGTGCCGATTGAGCTCCTATGATAGAGTCCATGCTCCCCCTGAGCACAAGCAAGGTCTACAAAAAGACAACATGATTCTACACATGCATCACCAATGACCTTCCTATCACCAAAGACTCATACATACATCCATCTCCCAATAAAATGGGGATATACCAAATTTGACTCATCCACTCAACCAAGTGGGGATATACAATTTTTTATACATGTCAAAACACATTACATCATCCATCCCATGCATAGTGGGGTTACAAATTAGGACTTTTCATGACCTTTACATTAAAATATGTACATGACTTATATAACAGAGACCAAATATCTTAAACAAGACCATGATAGTCATCAAAAACTATCATCAGCAACATCTAACAATCAGCATCTAGATCAGCAACCATGTTCTCCCCCTGAACCTGTTCCACCTTAAACAAAATATGCACCAAGATCTTCTTAGATAATGCTAACAATGCATTATTAGAAGCATATGCTCCCCTTGAACTTGCATCACATGTTCATTGTCAGATCTGATAATTTCATATATCAGAGGAGCTATCAAGGCATCATGATCAATCAGACATATATCAAGTTGTCAGTAAATTATGAAATCCAACATATTTCCACATGTCATCAACAGACTATAACCATCATCAAGCAGAGCAGATAATTCACTGAACCACATAAAACCCCTTTCTCCTGAGTTTGGCCTACCGATGTTCCTCAAACCTACATATACATGACTCTACCCATAGAAACTAGTGTATATATGTGACTACGCTTCATGAAACTCACATATAACCACCTTTCTTTGAAGAAGATAGTATTTTACAGCAGGGTGATGCAACAACTAATCCAGCTTTTGTCTGAGATATTCAAATGTCTCTCTGGATAGTGGTTTAGTGGATATATCAGTAACCTATTCTTTGGAGGGAACATACTCTAATTTGACCTTTTGTTCAAGCACTTGTTCATGTAGAAAATGATATTTGATGGGTATGTGCTTAGTCTTGGAGTGCATGACTGGATTCTTTGAAATATTGATGGCACTTGTATTATCACATAGAAAAGAGATGGGTGGAGTACATGTGATCTAAATATCTTGCAAGGTTTGCATCATCCAAAGTAGTTGTGTGCAGCAATATGCAAGAGCCACATATTCTTCTTCAGCTGTAGATAATGCAATTGAACTTTGTTTATTGTTGAACCAAGACACTAACTGGGAACACATATAAAATGCACCACCACTAGTGCCTTTTCTGTCATCAACACTTCCTTCCGAATTTGCATTTGTATATGCGTGAAGTGTAAGATCTATATCTCTACAATACCATAAGCCAAAGTCCTGTGTTCCTTGAAGATATTTGAATATCCTTTTGACTGCCTGAAGGTGTGATTCCTTTGGATTTTCTTGGAATCTTAAAACTATTCCCACTGCACGCATGATGTCCGGTCGGCTACCTGTTAGACAAAGAAAACAACCAATAATGGATCTGTAAGTGAGTTGATGCACTGTTATTGATTCACCATTTGAGCTGAGGCTACATCCTATGACCATTGGGCTACATATTGGTTTAGAATCTTCCATGCCATACTTTTTCAGGATCTATTTGAGGTATTTGGTTTGTGAGAGAAAAATACCATCTTTATTTTGCTGAACTTGTAGACCAAGAAAGTAGGTGAGATCACCAGGCAATGACATTTCAAATTCTTGCTGCATTACTAAAGTAAAATTATGACTCATGGATTCTTCGTTGCTACCAAAAATTATATCATCAACATAAACAACAATTATTAGCAATTTTCCAGTGTCAATATTTGTATATAGATTGTTATCTGTTGATCCCTTCAAGAAACCTTGTTGGTGGAGATATTTGTCAAGACGGTAATACCATGCCCTTGGAGCCCGTTTTAGACCATATAGAGCCTTCCTGAGTTTGCATACAAGTTTTGCATCATTTCAAAGAATGAATCCTTCTGGTTGTTCAATATAGACTTCTTCTTCTAAGTCTCCATTAAGCAAGGCAGATTTTACATCCATTTGGTATACTTTGAATTTCTGAAAACTAGAAAGAGCAAGAAACATTATGATGGCTTCGAGTCTAGTAACAGGTGCAAAAGATTCTTCAAAGTCTATACCTTCTTGTTGGGCATATCCTTTACAGACAATTCTAGCCTTGTTTCTAATAGCTTATCCATTTTCGTTCAGCTTGTTTTTGAATATCCATTTAGTTCCTATGATATTCTTATCATGAGGTCTAGGAACTAATTCATAAGTATTATTATTTTCAATTTTCTCAAGTTCTTTGTTCATGGCCTTGACCCAACATTCATCTTTGCATGCCTCATTTACATTTTTAGGTTCATTGGAAGATAGTAATGTTAGATAGCTTAAAGCTTTGGCAATGGTTCTTCTAGTCTACACACCTGCCCCTTTTTCTCCTAAGATTTGAGTTTTTGGATGATTTTTCTGAACATACCTAGACAGAGGCTTTTCTTCTATCGTTATCTCTTCTTCTAGTGATTCATTAGTTTCCTCTTCAGAATTAGTGTGATTCGATGTGGGAAAATGATCCTCATATTCTTCATTGTCATAATCTTAGGTTTTTATCTATTTTTGATTTTTGCATGCTTCATCAACCACAACATCAATACTTTTAATAATTTTCCCAAGTCTTTCACTGTAACATTTATATCCTTTACTTCGGAAAGAGTAGCGAAGAAGAATACCTTCATCTCCTTTGGGTTCAAACTTACCAAGTTTTTCATCAGTCCTTTTGATGTAGAATTTGCTTCCAAAAACTTTGAAGTATTTTACAATAGGATGTTTACCATACCAAAGTTCATGTGGAGTTTCAGTGATGTTTACTCAAACATTTGCTTGATTGAGAATAGTGATGGCAGCAAATGCAGCTTCACCCTAGAAGGTTGCAGGAGGTCTAGATTGATCTAGCATAGCACGAGCCATTTGCTGAACAGTTATGTTAATCCTTTCTACCACTCCATTTTGTTGAGGAGTCTTTGTGGTGGAGAACTGCCTTTTTATCCCATGTTGTTCACAAAATTCAAAGAATTTTTCTGATGTAAATTCCCCTCCCCGGTCAGATCTGAGGCATTCGATTTTGCGATCTAATTCATTTTCAACCAAAACTTTGAAGTCTTTGAACTTTTCAAATGCTTCATCTTTATGCTTCAGAAGACCTATCCAACACATTTTGGAAAAATCAATGAACAATATAAATTATTCTTCTCCACGAGGTGACTTTTTCCTTGATGGACCACACAAATCAGTATGAACAAGTTCAAGAGGCTTACTAGTTGACCCTTGCTTTTCGATGAATTGAGATCTGGTTTTCTTACTGAATTGACATGATTTTCATGTAGTATTTTCACGAATGTTGATATTTGGAAGATCGCGAACAACCTGAAATATGCATGCTTTTCTTATTTGAGAAAAATTTAGATGTACCAATCTTCTGTGCCATGGCCAGTTTTCATCATTTTTGCTTAGATAGCACTATTGTTGTCCTCCCTTGAGTATGTATAGGTTTTTTGGAGTTCTTGTCCCTTTGATCATGGTTTCTCCTGTATCAATCTCATGAACAACACATCAATTTGATCGAAACACTACTTCATTTCCTTGATTGCACATTTGACTCACACTCAGTAGATTATGCTTTAAGCCATCAACATACATAACATTCCCAGCTTTAACTTTTTCTTTCAATAAAACAAAGCCTTTACCTTTTATGATAGCAAGAGTGTCATTTCCAAATGAGACACTCTTTTATTTTCTCAAGCATTATATCAGTGTAGTTTTTCTCTGTCACCTGTCACATGTTTTGAGCATCCACTGTCGATGTACCACTGTTTTTCTTGTCCTTCTACATACAAGGCTATACCACATCTTTCTGTTTGCAGTTCTTTCTTTCTCCATATTTTTGGATTTAATGGAGTTTGCTCCTTTTGAGCTATTTGCTGAAATTTACTCATGAATTTAGATTCTTCATGGCCAAAGTTGTTACAGATTGAGCATTCTGATTCATTTTCAAGAAGAGAAAAGTTATTATAGGAACTTTTCTTGATCCCTGTCATACTCCTTTAATTTCGTGCTTGTCTAGTCATGATATTTTGTAAGAAACACATTGAGCAGATTTGTGTCCAAAATTATGACATGAGAAACATTGAACATTAAAGAAGTTCCTGTGATTATTGAATCTACTGACCTATTGATTGTAGTTGAAGTTCCTCTTATTGACCTGTTGATTGTAGTTTCTATTGATATTCTTTGAAGAAGATTGAGTATGATTTACCTGAGGTTGATTGTGACTTCTGTTCGTCCTTGAAGTAAATTGAGCCTGATTCACCTGGTGATCTACTTTATGCCTTTGCTGACAATTGTCAAACTGGTCACTGCTCTTTGTTGCATCAAGATAGCTTTTAGTGGAGGTTGACAGCTTTTGTGATTGAGATGTTTCTTCAGTATATCCAAGACCTGTCTTTATTAGAGGAGAGCACTACACTTTGATAATTTCATTTAAGGTTTCTAATCCTTTAGCAAATCTAAGATTGAGAGCTTTTGTTTTCTCAAGATCCTTTCTTAGACCCACAATTTCACATT
>APFE031470965.1:0-12102 GCA_000404065.3 Pinus taeda | reverse complement strand
TATTTGATAAACCATCGCTATCTTCATGAGTATAGTAGCTCTTTTTACTTACACTTTGTTTTCTATTCCATTTTGCATTTCCTTCCCTTTATCAAATTTATCTTTATGAGGACATTTGGTAGCGTAATGACTGACTCTCCCACAAGCAAAACATTTGAAAGGTATTTTACCTTTGAATCTGCCGAAACCTCGTTGAAGATTCTTGACAAAGTTTGCTTTCTCTTCTTCTTCTAAAATATGTCCTGATTCATTGAGTTCTTCTTTTCCTTTTGCTAAAGCTTTAAATGTGGCTTCTCTCATATCTGTTGGACCTCCTTTTCCCATCTCAAAGGCAGTTAAGATTCCATGAAGTTGTGTCATAGTTATAGTTTGTATATCCTGCTTTTCTTCTATGGTAGATACTTTTGATTCAAATTTAGCAGATAAGGATCTTAAAAAAATTTCAACTAAGGTAACTTCCTTTATCTCTTCACCCAGATTCTTCATGCAATTAATGATCTCATCTATAAGTAAGAGGTAACTAGCTACACTTTCATCGTTGTGCATCTTGAGAGTTTCATATTGAATTCTGAGAGTTTGTAGTTTAGCACGTTTTACCTGAGAGTCTCTTTCGTATCTTAGAACGATTTTGTCCCATATTTCTTTGGCTGATTTGAACTGCATAACTTTGACAAAATCTAATTGTGATAGACTTCCCAATAATGTATTGACAGCCTTGGCATTGGTTTCATATTTCTTTTTACCTGTTGCATATGTAGGAATTCCTAATGGAAATGTATATCCTCCTTCCACAATTTCCCATACATCTATTCCAAGAGATTGAAGATACGTTGTGGTTCTTACCTTCCAATAGACAAAGTTGCTCCCATCAAAGATTGACAGTCTGATGGATCCCCCACTTTCTTGATTACTCATGATGATGGATCTTCCTTCAAGCAATCAAGCTTCTTCTGAAGGACCTACTCTGATACCAATTGTTGGAAATAATACTGAGAGGGGGGTTGAATCAGTATTATCAAACTAAAAAATTTCCATTTCCATAATCAAATTCATATACGCTACTTTAGTTAAGGGAACTCGCGTGTACACGCAACTGTGTTTAGAGAAACTAATGCAACTAACATATATCCAACAAACTTATGATTCAATTAATTCTTCATATATTGATCTTTAATCAACGCATCAAAACCATATAAATAATAACTAGGTGCAGTAAAAATAGAATAGATCATCGCACATAAGAAACACACATGAACACCAAGATATAAGGTGGAAACCTAATGTGGGTGAAACCCACCTGCTATAATCGTCTCTGTCTTTTTTTAATAATAAGAGAATTATGTTTACTATTTTTGTATTAGTGTAGTCTTATACCAGTACGCAGGCTTCTACCTACACAAGGCTACAACCTTCTCTCGTTCTCCAACTTCTACTGGAAGGGAGCTACAACCCCCTAGCTCTTATATAGCTGATATGTTTACTAGTACGTAGGTGCAGGCCTACAGAAGGCTACAACCTTCTCTTTTCTTCCAGAGACCATGTTTCATAAATTTTCAGACTACATCCATCAACAACATCATTCAATCATCAAATATATCTGCATCAACCAATCTCCTATTGAACCAACCACAACCAAGTCAGTCAATCACTTTTACAACCCATCAATTTGATCTATTAGAATGTTGTCACCAGAGTACAGTAATCAGAACCCAAGCCAAAACCTAGAACATTGCAACAACAAACAGCAACAACTAAAACATAGATTGTAAGGTATACGGTACTTTCTTGTGCCGAACCTACGTGTATACGTGCTTTCCTCAAAGCCAACCAGCATATACATATGCAAATATTAATTCATTATTCTACAACTATACTAGACTTCAGTTATACCCAGATCATATCATTTACAGAATAATATATGTGTCAATATTCATATCAAGAGTATTCATGAGCAAAAACACATTGATAGTTCACTTTACAACTTAAGATCTTTAGATCTTATGCTCCATCAACTGTTAAGGTTCCTCCTTGGTTCAGATCCAGCAATGTACCATAACCCAATAACCTACTTACTAGATCTCACTCTTCATAAGATATTCAATGCTTGAGTGCATTGGCCTAATGATGTTCTCCTCCTTTTATAGTTTTGGGAATTTCTATATACCATGGACCAAAACCACTAAGGACCAATACCTTTGATCAAAATACCTGGGGCCAATATCTCTTACCTGATACCTTGGACGAATACCATGGATCAAAATATCATGGACCAAATACTTTGGACCAACAACTTAGTTTTCCAAGGTATACACACTTTTCCTTTTCTGAAAATGCATGTGTAAGTATACGCGACTTGGATACAGTGAACCCGTGTGTATACGTGGCTTGGAAAATGATGGACCTGCGTATACCTTTCTTTCTTCATTATGTGAACACTGATATGAAACTCTGTGTTGTTAACCTACTACACTGTGATTTGTTATCTAAATGAGTTTCCATCAAGGACAACACTTGTGTCATAATGTCAAAAAACATATTGGCTAGTACAAGAGTTAGGGGGTTGTAGCTCCCTTCCAGTAGAAGCTAGAAAATGAGAGAAGGTTGTAACCTTCTGCAAGTATAAGCTTGCATATTGGTATGAGTCTGCACCTGTACACGATTGTAAACATATTCTCTTTTTATTAAAAAAGGACAGAGATGACGGCAACATGTGGTTTTTACTCGCATTCGGTTTCCACCTTAAATCTTGGTGTTCATTTGTGTTGCTTATGTGTGATTCTTTATTTTTCTTTTATTGCACTGTCTAATAAATCTTTGATATACTAGTTTAAGCTCAACACATGATAAATTGTCTAAATCACAAGTTCTTTGCATATACGATGGTTTCTTTAGGCAGAGTCACGTGTACATGCTAGTTCACTTCACTGGAGTAGCTTATATAAATCTGTTTGGGAAATAAAATTATTAATCTGATAATATTGATTCACCCCCTCCTCAGTATTATTTCCAACACTAAGTGTTCTCTCAACATCTTGCACAAATTCTCTTCTTGTTTGGCTAAAAGAGATGGGCTAATATTTAAGGTTCTAGATGGATCAAATTCTACAAATTTGACATGGGCAGGAGTTGGGCCAACTAAGCATAATTTAGTCCAAGGATTTCTCTCAAAATATTTCACAATCTCAATAAGAGTCATGGTATTGGGGGGTTGGTTCTGGAGGATCTTATCAATTAGGTCATCTTCATTAGGATACCCCATCCTATAAAAAAAATTAAGCTACATATTGGATGGGATGTTCTGTGATACACTTTATCTTCCTCCTCCTCTTCTAGCCATAGGGGTAAGTCATGCTCAATGGATGGTTGAGTAGGAGCATACAATACCAATTTCTTAGAAAAAGCATGATTCTTAATGGTCATGTTCCTGGCTCTGCAACTAATGTAAGCATCAAGATTGGCTAAGCATGCCCTTTCCAAGATGAGAGGATAACCATTGAATTTGGATTTGGGCTAGAGAACCAGCAAGTCAGTAGGATACTCCCAAGACTCAATAGTGACAATTACATCCTCAACAACTCCCTCAGGAGCCACTTTTGATCTATCTGCAAGTTGCAGAAATATAGTGGTCTTTCTAAAGGATCCTTGGAGGTCTAGCTTTAGCATGGTTTCTTTAGTCATCCCATTGATCACAACCCCAAGATCAATCAGGGTATTAGGGATAATGATGCCATCAATGTGTACATATACTACTAGACTTCCAGGGTCTAAATATTTTGGACAAATTAATATCCCCAACATCAAATTAGATTACTGACCAATAACATTGATGGTGGGGGTGTCTCTTTTTCTCCTCCTAGGGTGTTTGAAATAGTTCTCTTTACTAAGATTCCTATAGATGGGAACATCCTTAATAGCTTGGAGGAGGGGTATTTTAACACACAACTTCTTCAATTCTCCTATAAGTTTGGCTACTTCTGGGGTGTGTTGGTTAGGACACATCAATCTCTCAAGAAAAGGAGGTGGATTTACTTGAGGGATACTCTATTCCTTTTCCTCTTCAAGTTCTTAAAGTGGAGATGGAGGTTGGTTATTTGGAAGCACTCTTCTAGACCTGAGGTCAATTTTTTGAATCTCCACACCATATGCAGGGTAAGATGTCTCCCCACTGTAGACCTATTTTTCTTTCTTGTTATTTAGGTTTGGATTGGTTGAGCAGGAATCTAGGGTTTCTTGGGTGGACCGGGATGAGTGAGTTGTGGTTGAGATGGAGCTGGAGGCAGTGAAGCAAGAGGTTAGTTGAGTTGAGGCCTCCACCCTTGTGATGGGTTATTCCATTGAGGATGTTGAGAATCATATGGATGAAATGGTTGATTGTTAGATTGGGGATGATATTGAGGAGCATTAGACTAAGAAGGAGGTGTGAACCATGATGGATGAGTGGAAGAGTACCAAAGTGCAAAGGGTGCATTTTGGTTGTAATGGTAATAAGAATAAGATGAACCTTGCATGCCCTACTAGTATGGTTGAGGTCTTTGAGGCCTACTTTGATTTAAAAAACAGATTTCCTCAACCCCATCTTCTGCCCCTTGGTATACAACTTTTAAAGCAGGCAAAGATGGGCATTTGTCTGTGGCATGGTTTTCCTCACAGATTGAGGGCAAAAAATAGCTAGGGCCCTCTATTCTTCCTCTTGTCTCCTCTTGAACTACATCGTATCCATTGGGAAGGCAAAGGTATGCATAATTTCACTTTTAAAGTCCTCCAGCATGTTCCTAATCTCATTCTTGATGGATGTTGTGGAAGGAGAGCAATTAACCAAGGCTTGACTAGCCCTACCTATTATAGACATATTTGGGAACCACAAACCCAATCACATATGTCCATAAACCAAGGGCTTCTAAACCCCTAAAAGGGTTGTTTCATTCCCTAAAGGATCAAGGTCAACTGATTACATAATTTCCCAGAAGTTCTCCCTGAAAAACTGCTCAGAACTGGTCAAAACTGGACCATACAGACTGCTCCATGTTGAGGGTGCGATGCATCTCACCTGCTACACATAGAGGGTGCGATGCATACTGAAAATCCCTTCTGTAGGGTGCAATGAGCAAGAGCAGACAAATGGCAGAGACAATTTTCTAGGTAGAAACCCAGAGTATCTTCTAGAAACTGCTATTATGACACTTGTCTCTCTGAGTTTGCCCAGGGATGAGTAAGAGATCATGAAATCTCCAAGTGGAACCAAGAAATATCAGTGAAATGACACTAATCAAAATCCCAGAAGCTGACTCACCCCCCTACAAATATCTATATATGGATCCCTCATCCTAGAGATCCAAAGGCTAGAATTTTGTATTTTGTAAGGAAGTGTTGTTGGTTTCTCTGTGAAGCATTGTATTATTGGGTGATCTAGATTTTCATGAGGTGAAGAGGGCTTTCATGTTGGGAGGATGGTGCTGGATTAGACAGTTGGGTCGTAATCCTCTCTTCTAATACTTCTATCAATAAATATATTTGAGTTTTCCTCCATATACTTGTATATTTCTGAATCTTGTATTTGTGTATGCATTTGTATGGATAATGTACATATGATCCTATATTGTTTATGGTTATAGATCTCTATGCTTTGATGGCATTTTGCTGCTTTGACTCTATAGGTGTTCTTTGAAGTGGGACAAGTGAGAAAGGAGCCAAGCGAAAGACTGAGGTTGGTGCTCTCTGCTTCTCTCTCATCTATCTCTCATAAAGGAAAACACAAGTTACTTTGAATTGTTTGTTTCTAAGATAGCTACTCGTCATAGTGGGACTAGTAGTGCTGAGTAGACACTAGTTTTCCCGTAAACGAAATGGCAACTTCATTGGGGAGTGAATAGATTGTTTTTTTGTTACTGTTGTTTGCTTTATGAACTACAGACGGAGCCTGAAGGTAAGCCATCTAGCCTTCGAATTGCTTTTTCTATGCAACTTCAAAGTAGATCAACGCTGCTTCAGTCAATATCTGGGTTGGTTTATGAATTGAACATCTGACTTGCAAACATCCTAATTTCCCTAGTGGTGGCTCAGTAACCTCTTTAGATCAGCCCCTATACTTTGTGTTTACTGTCTATCATAAGCTCAGCCGAAATCCCTGAACTTAGCTACAAATTGTGGGTGAAAACCAAGCTCAGTCTCGTCCTTGGACCATCGTACTACCTCTCATTGGCATTCTGGATGCATCGCACCTCTCATGTGCTGCAGGTGAGATGAATCCCTGTTTCCCTTAAGGATAGGTGTGATGATTGAATGAGACTGTTTCTGCCTCCAGATTTCGGTTTTTTCTTCATTGTTTTCAGCTCTATTCAGTAGTTTTGTTGTCTATGATCAGTGTATCACTATTGAAACCTTCTTCCTTGACATTATTTAGCCTCCATTGATAAGGATTTGTGAATGCTTTTTACGTATTTTTCATCATTTACAGTCCTCCTTTGCAAAAAGTAGCTTAATCGAACTGTCATCTTTTGATTTGAAAGTGTTGTAAAGTCTTCCTATTTTAGATAGTTGATTGTACTTTTTCCATTGTATTTGATTTGAATTGTTAATTCTTTGAAGTGTTGAAAATAGTTTTCCTTTCTAAATTGAAAGTGTCGTCTTAGTCTTCCTTTCAAATTTGAAAAGAAATTGCTAAAGTATCGCTTTGAGGAAAAGTAATTCAGATTTGTACTTAGTTTTCCTTTTGTCATTCTCACATGAAGGAAATGGAAAAAAAAATACATGCATGTGCATTTGCATTTATACTGGATGTGGAAATTTATTTGGGAAAAGTGAATTTAGTGTGTGTTCTCTGCTCTATGTTGAGAGAATTGTACCTTTTTTTCCTTAGTAGCTAGGATTTTCATTTCTAAAAGAAAATAAACGGTTGTTTATCATCTTCGATTACATATTTAGGAATTGTATATCTACATCACACAACGAACCTTGAAAGGAAAAATTCTTAAGAAATATCAACTGTAAAATAAACTTCAATGAATGTAAAAATGCTTTGGAACCTAACGCACAACATCTAGAAGTCTAAGCTAGAGATGTATTCCAGCATCGTAAAGCCTAGTAACTATCATTTCATCGTAGGTTGGGTGATTCCTCCTCTTTGATATGAAAAGTGCTAGTATGGACTTGTGCTCCCACATACCATCGAGTATATATTGGGAGACCACAATAGGCAGATATCCTTTATCCTTAGGAAGTCATGTCTACCGCCCTATCGATCGCAATGCACTGAACACAACATTCGGGAAGATTGACTACCATACGTAAAGTCCTTAGTGATTTCTCTATAATTTACCACCGAGGTGTATATTTTAGTTTTGAGATTGGTTTGGTAATCCCTCTATCTAGACTTCCAGAGTAGTCACTTTCATTCCTTTTCAGACTCCTTAAAAGAAAAGGTCCATCTAATCACTTGTCACTTCAGGCTCATTAAAAATCGAAGGTGACTAGAGTCATCTTTAGCTTTTTCTCAAATCTTAAAAATTTAAAAGCAAGCTGTGTCAAAGCATCATAAAATTTATTTTATTTGGAATAACATCACTTTTCCCTCGTTGGTCTTAGGTTGAGAAAATAGAGTCCACCAATTAAATATTTCCCCTTGGGGGGAATCATAGTCCTTTCTCTTCTTGGGGAGATATTGGTGCTCCATACATGGCTACATTGTCCCTTCCAGGATTCACAATTGGCCTGCCAATATGGCTATTCTCGACCTTCGTCATTCAAAACATTGTAATTCCTCAAAAATCAAATTAGCAACCAGATGATACTTAAGTTGATCCCCCACCTTCCACTTCGTTTGTTTCTCCCTCTCCTTCTTCCTCTTCACTTGGTGAAACTAGTAACACTAATAACCAAGTAACTGAGAAAAAGAAGAAAGTGACGAAGAAGAAGAAGAAGAAGCCAATGGCAAAAGGGGGCAACCATGCATCGTCTAGTGAAAATCCACACACTGCACCATCCAAACCTAAACCTCTATGTGTCATTTGCAAAGGAGACCACTATCATCAAGATTGTCGTTGCATCCTGCAGATCTTGAGAGACTAGTCTCCCCGCTTGCACAATCCGGTGTCTTCAACCTCTGTCGATCATGTTAAGAGTACACCATCAACTAGTGAAAATAAAGGCAATGGAAAAAAAGGAAGATCTGAATTTCCTTATAGGTTGTGTGAAGGTGATCATGCCCTCCACCATTTTCCTTTCCTGGACGAAGCTAAAAGAGTCTTGGATAACAATCCTGCTTCACCGTAGCGATTTCCACTTAGATACAAGAAAATCTTGCCAAGTCCATCGCTCGTTGAAAATCCAACTAACACACCTCTGTTGTCAGTCGAAACACCTATCATTGAAGATAAACCCACTGAGTCAACACCGGACCAAAGTCAATAGGTCAAGATGGCAGTCGACCCAGTCTTGTCTTCAGAAGGTGCACCATCAAATGATACAGTCTCCAAAGAGAATGAGAATGACACCATTCAAATTATTTTTGTTAACATAGAATCTGATGAACATGGGGGCAATCTACGCGTTCCCCTACCATAGGAGGGAAGTTCATCAGTTCAAGACATTCATCTAGCTGTTTATTCGGTCCCTCCTCCAAGAAATCTAGTCATTTCCTTTGATTGGAATCTACTAGAGAGACACCGCCTACCATCTAATGTGCCATTCTAGATCATATTAAAAGCTTATAGAATGATCATGGCTAGCACTAACATAGATGAAGGGGCTTCTATGAGTATCCTTTCCTCAACTTCTTGGAAAGCGCTTGGTTCACCATCGCTTCTGCCTGAGATTCGAAATTTATCAGGCTTCAATAAAGGAACTAGTCGACCGTTAGGGATCCTCCCAAATTTGCTTATAACTTTGAGAAGGAAAGTCGTTCATCTTACAATCTACTCCTTGGGTGCGACTACATTTACAACATCAGATTTATTGTTTCCTCACTCTTTCGGGTGATGTGCTTCCCTTATGAAGGCAGAATGGTCCAACTCATTGACCAGATTTCATTCCTTGGTTCAGACACGGCTACTAGTCAAATGCCATCCCTAATTGGTATTTTTTCACAAGGAATGTCTCCTCAACCTCCAGTCCATCCACCTGATGATTGTGAGTGACTCAGTGAATGTGATGAAACCTAGGGGGCACGCGCCCTGGCCTACTTCGGTAGGAAAACCCTAGATATAAGATAGGTTTCCTCGTAAGATATATGACCAGTTTGACACACCCGTTTGTTTAGGAAAATGGGATCAGTCTAGAATAGGATTTCCTCGTCAAAGGTTATGCGATTAGAAGCTCACACCATTCACCTTTGTTTATTTCGATGGACAAAGCCAAGGAAGTGTTTTGGCTGCTACGAGGACAAGACAATATTGCTTTAATGCAAGAGCTTCAATATGGTAACCTGGAAACTTTATTTCTTATACCTGGGGGCATGCAGACCTTTTTTACATAAGTGAAAAGTGACCAGCGTAACTCTAACCTTCTAGTTTTTTACTAACTTCGACTACTTAGGTTAGGTGATTGGTCTGGTCCACCATTCACTTTTGCGGGACTGATGGTGACGACAACGTAAAGGAAATGTTTTTTACGAAACTATCCTACCTACCCTCAGTAGTTTGTTAACCCTTAGGACAGTAGTTGGTCATTCCTAGCTTGCATACGAAAGGCTCGAAGCAAAGTTTCACATGGGGCAAGCTCCCTAAAAAATGAACCTACTAATGAGAGACATCCTTAAATATACGACTGGCATGAGCATGTTTACGTGAAGTTCAAGCTCGTTAAAAAATAAACCTAGAAATGAGCATATGTTCCCCCAGAGTTCAAGCTCATTAAAAAATGAACCCATTCATTGGTAAATAACCATTGCGATTGCATAATCATCAGCTTTTGAGCCTTGGTCGTGTTCTTACCATCACCTCCACTCTTTTTTAGCCGATCATACGCCTCCATTTGATTGTTTTCCCCTTTTAAGGAATAGCTGCGACAAGTGATTTTATTAGCCATCTTCTTTACACTACCATGATTGAAAAAGTTCCAAACCTTACCTGGAATCAGCTGCTATCTGAAAACATCACTCCTTCCTCAAAAAACGAGTCTCCTTTAAGCTCTTTTCATACGACACGTAAAATATGAAAAGATTGCCGAGAAATTGGCCTCTCCAGCTTGTTAAAGTGATTGGGAGTGCCATCCCTCTTCTAGATTTTAATCTTTTTGGACTGGAGGGATCATTGCACAAAAATATCGAGTGCTTGTCTTGTTCGGCTTGTTAAAACTATCGAAACATCATCCCTTTCATATTATTTTATACCTTTTTGGACTTAAGGGATTATATTACAAAAAAGGATTATTGGAGTTTCCTTTCCGTCTCTTTTCAAACTCTCTAAAATTGAAAAGGACCGAGTTTTCTTTGTCGTTAATCTCGTTAAAACAATAGCGACGAACTTGTCCATGCAGACAAGAGCGAGTTTCACTATCACTAGGCTCATTAAAACATAGCAACGGGTTTGCCCGAAGGCAAATTATAGAACAAGAATATGTTATCCTCCTCATGCTTGACAAAAATAAAGAGGTATTGGTCATAAATGATTGGGGAAAAATTGGGAAGAAAACTTGAAGAAACTTTATTGGTAGCAGGTCGCTCTCGAACATGACACTTTCACTCCATCACCATGATTGAGTCAGGTTGGGTTATTCCATTCACCAGTCATATCACCATTGGTCCTTCGTACCATCCATTTTTGGGGTTAATGCTACCAATCCATTTCAGTGTCATTGATATGTTCAAAAGAAGTCACTCAGAGAATTCACCAACCCAGCTAACACCTCATTTGTTGCAATACCTTCACGTTCCATTCTTTTATGACCGCCACCCTAAACCTTGTATCATCAGATCGTTTCATCTCCACAAAATCATTTTCTTTGTTCCGTGTCGTAGATGTGGGATTCATTAAGGCCCTCCTACGACAAGTCACTTCTTATCGACATCAGCTAATTATCCAAGAAGTTGACTTAGGAACAACCCTTTCAGTACTTTGAAGCTTGCATGCCTTAATGGCAAGTTTCTCACTTCTGACGAAAAGTTCACATCAATGGCCTTCGACCAAAAGATTTTACGTGGTGTTCGGTATTGACTCGTGTATTCACACCACGTGAATTGTACTGCAGTACCTTGAGGGTCATTATCATTATCGGTGATTCCTCTCGCGCCTATTAACAGCTTATATCATTGGCTAGTAATCAGATGATGTCTTTCCATGTTCGACACCAGAACATCTTTTCACATGGATCGATTTGTACTTCGGGCGAAGATTGAACGAGTTTGAAGACCCCGGATCTAGTTTCATCCATCTGGGCTGCGATATATTCAGGAAAATAAATACATCAAATGTACTTTATAGCTACATAGATAATCATCCAAGCTAAGGGATGATGGCTCTACCAAAATAATCAGTCTGCAACACAGACGATTGTCTGTCCTATGTACATGAAAATGAATTTATAAAGCTAAGCATGGGAATGTCGCCTCAGCTAGATCATGAAAATATTTGAAGATAATGTATTGTATTGTATCTTATTACAAGTCACCTTCCAGTTTGAAGAACGTCGGATCCTCATGATAAAGCATTTCACTCGACATTAGAAGATTTACGACCTCATGCTTTAGGGGGCAACTGTTATAGACATATTTGGGCACTGTAACCCCAATCACATATGTCCATAAACAAAGGGCTTCTAAACCAGAAGATCTACTGATTACATCATTTCCCAGAAGTTCTCCCTCAAAAACTGCTCAGAACTGGTCAAAACTGGATCATACAGACTGCTCCATGTTGAGGGTGCGATGCATCTCACCTGTTCCATGCAGAGGGTGTGATGCATACTGAAAAACCCTTTTGTAAGGTGCGATAAGTGAGAGTAGACAAATGGCAAAGGCAATTTGCTAGGTGGAAACTTAAAGAATCTTCTAGAAACTGCTCATATGACACTTGCCTCTCTAAATTCGCCCAAGGATGAGTAAGAGATCATGAAATCTCCAAGTGGAGCCAAGAACTATTAGTGAAATGACACTAATCAAAATCCCAGAAG
>APFE031470957.1:69102-106129 GCA_000404065.3 Pinus taeda | reverse complement strand
CTAGAGATGAGTTGGGTGAATTAGTTATTAATTAATTCACAAGTTATTAACTCATAATACAACTAATGAATACATCAGTTAACTCAGTTGCATGTCAGAGCATGTTCAGTTCAGCAGGGACAGGTGTTAGAGAATCAGATTGCTATCAGTTGTGACTATAGTTGTGCACCAGATCTTGCACAAATCAGGGGATTGAGTATGCCAATGAGTTTGCCACATTGTAGCTTGTTCTCATGTGATTTAGCCAAGGAAAGACGTGGCTGCCTTGGAATTATCACATTCTTTTGCAAGGTAGTTGAATCGCGAGGTAGGCAAGCAGCGAAGGAGATTTGAGCCAGTGATTGATTCAGATCTGAGCTGTATGTGTGTAATAGAGGTGGAGATACTTGTGAGAAGTATTATGCTGTGTAATGTTACATGACTCAATCATTAATATACAGATAGTTGGGGTTTTTAGCGAGATGCTTTCCCCGGGATACATACTGTGTTAATGTTTGAATGCTCTTGATGTTTTATTGTTATTGATGCTGCTATATTGATGATCAACGTAGAGGAGCTTATGTATTGTGTATGTTTTCCGCAATAGTACATGATCAGGATAATCTCCATTGAATATGTGTTAAATTATTCAAAATTTCTCCATTGAATATTTTCTTCATTATCCATTATTTTCCTTCATTTTCCCCTCACATGCAACCTATGACCTGTCACCTTTATTTTCTCCTAATTTCCATTATTTTCATAAACAAATGTGCCAAAATTTCCATGTTTCCTCTCCAAAGCATTTGTCATTGCCTTTTCCATTTTCCTTAGCCACAATAAACCAATGAACACCCACACTAGGATGTTTTTTCCAACATTTATCTTGGAATACGTGTCCCATCAACTGTGGTTATTATTTTGCCTTTTTTAAATTTTATTACATGGAATTTTCACCACGACTATTACAATATCCCCCCCCCCTTGGGGGATGCCATCCTCAGTGGTCAACCACACCTCATACCTCAACAAAACCGCTAAAAGGAAAACATTCTACCCATGGAGATTTATAACATAACTCGATGCAGTATTTACAATGATCACCCTGCTGAAAATCAAACCAATATAACAACATAACAACATGACAACTAAAATGACATGACACACACACCACTTATTGGAGCTTTATAACATATCTCATGGTAGTGTTTACATCCATATATATATCTATAAATATATATATAGAGAAGTATAGTATAATATAAAAACATAACCCACATGTCCAAAACATATACCAAAGACATATACCAAAACATCTGCTCAACCGATGAATAAGGAAGGATACATAGCTGATATTTGATCCACCATCTCCCATGTAGCTTCATCGAGCCTAAATGTCTTCCACTACACCTTAACCTGCTCGATTTCTCAATTCTAGAGCATGAGCACCTTTCTCTATAATATACACTAAGGTTATGAATGGAATTCTCCATCTAGATCCCCTGCAATACAAACTAGTCAATCACATGCTCAACATATTTAAAATACTTCTTAAGCAATGAAACATGGAAAAAATCATGGAATTTCACTATCAAAGGCAGTTCAAGTCGATAGGCTACTAGAACAATCCTCTCAACAATCCTAAAAGGTCCACAAAATCATGGTTCCATCTTGGCACATGATCCAATACGCAAGGATATCTTCTTCCATTTGATGTGTAAGTAAACTTGTTCCCCAACCTGAAAATCCTTGAAAAGCCTATTTTTATCTGCATAACTCTTCTGCCTATCCTGTGATGCTTTCAAATTCTCTTTGATTACCTACATTTCCCACTCCATGTCTGCCAACATGTCCAGTCCAATCAAGACCTTGTTAAGTGGATCACTCCAACTAATGGGAGTATTACAAATCTGCCCATACAATGCCTCAAATGGACTCATCCTCAATGACTCCTAGTACCCATTGTTGTAAGCGAACTCTACCAGTCAAAGATACTCTTGCCACTTCCACTGTGGATGCATGACATACATCCTCAAAATATCCTCCAATATTTTGCTAACCCTTTCTGTTTGTCCGTTAGTCTGCGAATGATAAGTTGTGTTGAAGGCCAATTCTATATCTAATCCTGCAAACAGCTCCTTCCAAAATTTGGAAGTGAACTTCACATCCCTTTCTAACACAATCTTATTCAAAACATTGTTTAACCTAACCACATCTCTAATGAATACCTGTGCTACATTAGTAGTTGAGAATGTAGACTTCACTGGAATGAAGTGTGCAACCTTCATCAACCTCTCCACCAAAATCATGATGAAATCATGTTGCCTCACTGTATTTGGAAAACCTATGATAAACTCCATGGAAATGACCTCCCATTTCCATTCTGTAATCGCAATCGGTTGTAGCAGTCTATCTGGATGCTTACACTCTTCCTTCACCTACTGACAATCCAAGCACCTAGTCACAAACTTTGCTATGTATCTCTTCAAACTTGGCCAACAATAAAGCTTCTTCACTATGGTTAATGTCTTCTGATAGTCGAAGTGATCGGAATATTGTTTCGCATGAAACTCCCTCAAGGTCACCTTCTTGATCTCACTGTTGTCTAGCACATATATCATGTCTCTAAATATGACCAATTCATCTGTTGTGAGGTAATAGTCCACATCTTGTACACCTACACGTATACCTGTACCCGTACTTGTACTTTACTGTAACCTATGCCTAAGCTCTATGTACCTAACATCCTGCTAACCTGCCTACAAGATCCTATCTCGTCAGTATGTCCCATAGGAACTCATAACTTCCATATGATTTACTTGTATCCTCCTATTAAGAGCATCTGTGACCCTGTTCTCTTTTCACTTGATGTACCTAATATCGAAGTCAAACTCACTGATCGTGGCCAACCATCTAGCTTGTCTGGCATTCAAATTTGGCTGGTCAAATAGATACGTCAATCCACTTTGATCACTCATCAATACAAACCTCTTGCCAAGAAGATAGTGCATCCACATCTTCAATGCATGTATGATCTCTTCTAGTTCAACATCATGCATCGGATAGTTTTGTTCATGCTCATTCAGTTTCCATGACTCATAGAAAACTACTTGTCCTTCCTGCATAAGGACTCCACCAAGACCTCTCTTTCAAGCATCTGTACATACTACAAACTCTTTGTTTGGATCTTCAATATTTAACACTGGTGCATGTGTTAAAAACTTCTTGAGCCTCTCAAAACCACTCTTACACTCCTCCCTCCATTCAAACTTATTACCTTTCCTCTGCAATGATGTAATATGATAAGAAATATTGGCAAATTTCCTTATGAACCTCATGTAATAACCTGCCAATCCCATGAAGGATCTCACCTCATTTACATTACTAGGAGTTTCCCACTCCATGATAGCTCTCATCTTTTCTCGATCCACTATTATGCCCTCCTTAGAGACAAAATGTCCCACGTAATGTACCTTAGTATGAAAGAAACTGCACTTACTAAGCTCAGCATACAACTGATGCTCTCTCAATAAACTCAACACTACTGCCAAATTATCGACATGCTCTTTCTCATTTTTAGAATATACCAATATGTCATCAATGAACACAATAATAAACATATCCAAATAAGAACGCAACACACTATTCATCAAGCACATAAAGGTAGATGGAGCATTAGTCAAATCGAATGGAACTACAACAAAATCTTAATTCCCATACCTAGTCCATAAATTTTCCTTGTAAGTTTCCTCCTCTTTAATGCATACCTCACGATCTCTAGATCTCGGATCAATCTTTGAGAACATTTATTCTCCCTTCAATTCATCAAACAAGTCATCAATCTGAAGAAATGGATATTTTTTCTTGATTGTCACTTTGTTCAACTACCTGTAATTAATGCATAATCTGAGAGTACCATCCTTGTTCCTTACAAAAAATACGAGTTCACCCCAAGGTGATACGATTGGCCTAATGTATCCTTTGTCAAGCATCTCTTTCAGCTGCAACTTTAACTCTACCAACTCAAGTGTGCTCATCATGTAAGGTTCATTTGATGCTAGAGCTACCCCTAGCACCAACTCAATAGAAAATTATACTTCCTTGTGAGGTGGCAAATTTGAAATCTTTGCAGTAAACAAAGCTTGAAACTACTGTAGAACTGGGTACCTGCTTAGAACACCTGGATCCTCAACTTCCTTACCTTTGTCACTAGAAATATGCACTGTAAATAACACAAACCCTTTCTTGTGATTACGCTTGACCTACATAAATATCACCATCCTAACTGATGTGGCTTTCTTATTTCCCTGTAAGACTCTTGGTTCCACATTGTGATGAAAGCACTTAATGTCTTTGTCATAAAAATCCACCTTGGTCTTCAGCCAATCCATACCCAAAATCATACTATATGATCCCAAAGGAAATACGTTCAAGTGTGCTACTGTAGACATGCCATTCAACTCAAATGCACAAGCTCTTACCCATTGGTGAACTCTTTTCTTTGTACCTGTAGAAAACTGCACTAACCAAGATTCTGCATGCACTTTTTTATTCAAACCACACTTATCCACCAAGTGTGGACGAGCATAACTATAATTAGATCCAAGGTCAATCAAAATAGAAACAACTTGATTGCAAAGCTTACCATCCATCTCAATAATAGATGCATGATATTCTGCTTGACTGTTGTCAAGCACTGCATAGATATGAGGAATGATTTGTCCAAAATCCCCAATAGTCTACGCCTACTGTGCACTATGGCTGTAAGTCCTACCACCCTAATTCTTTTGGCAATCTCTCTCAAGGTGTTCCTTACTGCATGTCCAACACTCCAACTATCTAGTACCATCACTTCTATGCTATTGTTGTGATCCATGTCCCTGTTTAGTTGCATTGAAGTTCTTCTATGGTGCCACATTTTCTTCCTCTTCTGCATTTTGAGGCCTTGTTCTTTTCGGCTGCCATTTACACTACCTTTATCTTTATCCTTCCATTTCCATCCTTTCTTAGGTTCATTCTTACGCTTTTATTATTCATAGAAATGATTCAATTTCCCAATAACTTCCTCAAGTGAACAAGGCTCATCATACTCAATCTAATCTCTAAATACTAATGGAAAACCACTGAAAAATCATTGAGCTTTAGCTTTCTCATCTTTAAGATACGATATATACCTCAATAACTCTAGGAACTTGGTTGTATACTTCTCATTTATCATTGATCCCATATTTAGATCATAGGGTTCTTTTTCCTTACCCTCATAGTACCTTTATGACAAGTACTTCTTCCTGAAAATCCTCTTAAACTCATGCCAACTCAAGTCATTTGTCTTGTTTTTTCTTACCCGCTTCACATCTTCCCACCAGATATCTACTTTACCTTTCAGGTTGAAGATAGAAATTTTGGCCTTCATGTTTTCTGTGTACTCATGTAACTCAAAGAAATCATGCATCCCAAGTATACAAGCCTCTACATCTTCTAGTTTCTTCAAGTCTCCATAAAAAGTAGGGGACCTTGCTTTCCTAAATTCATGTAGAAAGTATCCCCTATCACTCCTCTCGTAAGGATGATAATGATGACGATCATATTTCCTATCAGAACCCAAATGAGAGTAGTACCTATGTCCATCACCTCTCCTATCCCAAGTATCCAACAACCTAACGTCTCTCACTGTGTCATCTTTATCTGGCTTGTGACCACCATGATACCTATTGCCATATGGTCCATTAGTTTTTTCCTTGTTCCCATGGTTGCTCTGAAGTGGCCCTTTCCATTGCAATTCTAACAAACTTTGAAGGGGTATTTCATTAACCTCTGGTTATTTCTCTTGTTCTTGCATGATTTTTTTCATTGTCCGCCTTACAACTCCTTATTTCTTCCTTCAAGCTTCTCAATGTGTCTGCTAAATTAGAAGAGTGCCCAACACCACGATGCTCATTTGATTCATAGTGAGAATATTTGTAGTCTACCATCTTGCTAGTAATTTTTCATCTCTTTCTTGCAATGCATACTATGTCAGCTAAACCAAATCATAATAAACCATCATACCTTAGCATAATTTGGGGACGATATCTTATCTGCAAGATCAACCAATCAACATAGTACATGTATAACATAATCATGAAAACATATATACATATAATACACAGGCATATAACCATATAACCATCATTCTAGCTAGAGTCCAATCATCCATCCATGACCATATAAACTACACATACCATGACCTTATGCATGACAACAACAACCATACCAATGTACACTGACAATAAGCAAGCATAAACAAAATATAACAAATCATACATTCATGAAAACACACTTCACAATAACAACATCCTCTTTTACATGGTGAGATCACTACAACCATGACGGACACCATGCATATGCAACAAGCATATAAACTAAAAGGATGATTAACACACGTGCAACTAACATGAATGCATAACCAACACACATCGTCCATCCAGTCCAAGGGGTGAACCATGCTCTGATACCACTCTGTAACACCCTCATCCCACATCTACCCAAGTAACCATCCAACCGAGGTAAATATGTGATGACAGGCCACTATAATGGGATTCAACCTCATAGGTGACCTTAAGGAAGTGGAATTGATGGAAACACACCATATAAACCTTCCACATCAGCAAAAAAACTCCCAGGATCTAGCCCAACCACTCAGGTAACCAGCCTCTGAGTCCCTTTGAGTGTTTAGACTATTAAACCCCTTGGAAACTCCCTTGATATGAACACGGGGGCTTCACTGGCAGAGCAATACCATACCATGCAGGTTCATATTGGGGGATATATAGTGAGGAGAAAATGACATATTATATTGGTGGATATATAGGGGTTAAAGGGTTTTTATATTGGTAAGTACAAAAAATGGAGCTCAAAGTTAATGAAAAAATATAAATGGGTATAAAAAATGTTAGTGAAAAAATGGATACCTACAATATCTAGTGAAAGAAGGGGTTTTTAAACTGGGAAGGTGTATTGGGTTAGTATTGGTAGGGAATTAAACAATGTGATTTTTAGAGGTATTTTCCAATATGTAGTCAAATTAAGGGTATTATTTAATATGCCACGAACGCATGTGATATGTCAGAGGTTCATTGAGTGAACCCCCCATGGATATGGACAAGGGTGCATCTAGGAGGCTCCATACGCTCCCACAGCATGTGTCTAGGGACTTTTCTCCTCATACCTATGCCTACCACTCTCGGATTTGTGCCACTTTTTTAGGCCCGGAGCCTAGGTCACTGCCCAGAACTCAATGACATGATTAGAAATGAATTTATGCAACAAAAAAATGATGCATATACATTGACAAGGTCTAGACTCGAACCCTACTATCCATGACAGGAATTTCGTCAAACATGTCACAAATATGTAATCTACATGTTTAAACAACATATCTAAGCACATGGGTCTCATACTTAACCAAGAATCGCTAAGAAGCATTGTTCCCTTATATCATTAGCTGCATTATCATCTATTATATCATAGATACATTGTTCATTCATTTACAAATCAAAACATAACAAAATCCATACATCATTAATGTCATAATACATGCTTACAACCATCATAATAACAACAGAAACATCAAGGATACATTAGCCAAAGAATCCACATATAAACCAGTACATTTACATATAAGATGTCAAGGAAAGAACCTCTTATTAGTGAATGCAAAAGCCAACCGAGGATGAGACTACCATGTTCCACCTGACCATAGATTGTCTTAACCAAATCTCTCTCCATCCAATCACCCTCATGCCATATTTCAAGCATGAATGTGGGACTCAAACCAAAAGAACCAACCATGGCATCTCGAGGCTCAACCACCTCACCCTCATCAATAGAAACCAAACTTTATCATAATCCACACCATATCACTAGACCAAAATAATAAACATATAGTAATAGGATTTACCATGATCTTCACCAGACCACTAGGCCAAAACAAACATGGATGCAACTAGATTTCTCCACCTACACCATGAGGAATTTTCTTGTCTCCTAGTCTCTCAGGCTTTGCTGCAATCCACACCGGATCATTAGGCCCTAAACCAAGACCCACCCTCTAAGCTTTACCGTATATCCCACGATTCATCGACAAGGATTCGTAGGCCTAATTAAGGGAAGCCACCTCTAGGCTTTATCGTATATCCTACCATTAATCAATCAATGATTCCTAGCCCCACTGAGGCACACAATACCTGGATCTACCGCAACCCATAGTCTAGTTTAGGGGTCACTGGGCCACTGGCTTTACTTCATTCCATGCATGCCAAATCTAGCAAGGAAAATAGACATGCAAATTGATACCTGCAAATAATATTTTTGTAGCTGCTTGAGCATGCTCTTCCTTGGTTTCTCCTTCCCTGTTCTTGCCTCCTTTTCCTTTCTTGATCCAATGCCAAAGTGATCCAAGAAAACTCTAAGTGTCCAAGACTGAGAGAGAGAGAGAGAGAATAATGAGAGAGCTCCAAAACTGAACTAGAAAAAGGTACCAACTGACCCTCAGAAGCCTTTTTATCCATTAGGCGTCTATTTTCTTCATTTTCAAGTACTCTCCTTCATTTTTCTCCTCACATGAAATCTGTGACCTTTCACCTTCCTTTTCTCCTAATTTCCATTATTTGCATAAATAAATGTGAAAAAAATGTCATTTTTCCTTTCCAAAGCCTTTGCCATTTCCTTTGCAATTTTCCTTAGCCATAATAAACCCATGAACATTTAGTTTGGAATACGTGCCCCATAAACCATGGTTATTATCTTTCCTTTATTAACTTTTATTACATGGAATTTTCACGAGGGTTTTTATAGGTACAAGTGTCATCTCTAGGTTTTACACAAAAGGATTACACTTCTCCTTCATAGTGGGTTGCAGAATGAGCCTTTCGACGAGATTATATTTTCTAGTGTATCCATTCTAAATTAGTGAAATAATTAATATTAATATTTTCTCGTAGTTATCCCCTGAGGGAAAGGTCAACTGGCGATAACCATATAAATGAAGTAGTATGTGTGAGGAGGTTCATTGAACAAAACTCCTCGATTCACCAGTGCATGCGAAAGGGGCATATGTACATGCTTAGGGTTTATAGCAGTAATGGTTGGAATTGGCCCCATGTCATGTGAGTGTGAGATCGACCAAATTGTTGATTCCTCTAGTCAACAAAAAAATATTATCACATAATGTAACTGATGCAGGAGCATCCAATTAGGGAGGCGACAACTGAAAAAGCTGTTAAAATTAAATTTATTTTTAGTTTAATTTTATTTTATGTTTAAAAGAAGGCTATCACAGCCAATTTTTTCCTTCATTTTGAACAGTAGTTAGATTAGATATTAGTTTTAAATAAGTTAGGAAACAAATTGCTAGAAACTGGAATGTAACTACATTGTAACTGTAGGTAGTTCCTCAATAGAATGAAGCTACCTGCAACTTAAATAGGCAACCCAAAGACAAAGTTGGGGTTGCTACCATCCAGAAGAAAAGAGACCAGAGAGCGTAGCTCTGAAATATATTAAAAAGTAAATTGAATCTTATAGGTATCCATTATTGTTTTCCATAAATGACAAGGATTATGTACTGTGCATAGAAATTAATGACAAAATTGAATGACTATTGATCAAATTGCACATCAAACTGAAGGAACCAAACACAGCAAAAGAAACCATCCAGGTATTTCACAAAAGCATGTTATTGATTTAACAGTGAAAATTTACAGCATATCTATATATGTGTGTGTGTGTGTTTATATAAACATTTGTCAAAGTCCACAGTAGTACAAAAAGGTATAATTTTGTAACCCCATGCAAGTTCGATGCATAGAGCATTCAAAAACCATCCATAACAGTCCTCATACAATCGACACAGGCTAAGGAGGGTTCCACAAAACCCAGAACAAACCAAACTGAGTAGAGACCGAAGCATTACCAACAGCCAGAGATAGGATACATAAACATATTTCCAAAATTCATAAACAAAAGTTACAGTAGATGACATGCTGCATAGGAGGCCACCTGTCGACAGACCAACTAAGACCGAGAACAAACAGAGGCATAGCCTAACTTCTACCAACAAAATATATATGGCCACATAGCGTAAATAGGAAGAACCCTACCCGGTTTGTGTAAAGCTGGACTAGAAGGATGAAGACCCTGGCATTTTCCCCAAAGACCAAACCCTTGCAACCACCATGATGAGGGTTAAGTACCTGCATAGACAAGCAAAGAATTAGTGAGGCATCATAACCATAAACCCATGATAAAGAACAAAGAGTGGGTAGGATGAATACCCATAGCAGATACCTGAAGAGGAGGTCGGGCTCCATAGCCGAGCCATAAAACTGAGACCAACAGTGCATAGCCAACGACACTAGAGCCAAGGAAAGCAAAGACACAACAAAGAATAACAAATATCTAGAGGGCCAGCAAATACTAAGACCCAACAGAGCGTAAACCATGGCCACAAAGCCACAAGACCACCTTCTGCTCACCAGGAGAAAAGTTGTCAGCGAAAGTAAAAGGAAACAGAGAATTGAAACCGTAGCAAAGGAATTACCTCGAGTAGAAGCCGTTGAGCCATCACCGGAAGAGTCAGGTAGAGGGCCTAGTAAAACAATGAAACCACTAAAACAATTAAAAGCAGTGTTGTTAACCTGGTAAAATCAAATATCCATGAACAAATACATAGAATCCAAGGCGTACCCAGGGTAACCACAAAGCCCAAAACCTCCTTAAAAAACCATGCAAGAAGTAACCACCAGGTCCAACAAAACACCATCACACAGTTAAAAAAATGATAGAGGACCAGAGCTTAAGAAGGACCCAGAAGACAGTGGGAGGCAACACGCCACCCTTTCCTTACAGAACGAACCAAGTAAGAACGCAGGGGAGCAGAACCAAAACCGGTGGAAACCTAACCAACTCAACCACAACAGACTGTGCCAAAGAGTCGTATCCCACAAACCAAGACCACCTCGGGACGGAGGAGAATTAATTTCCCATTCAAACCTTACATAAAACCCCAAGCAAATACGAGCGCGGGAAAAGTTAAACACGGGGCAACTGCCACATAGGCTTGCCACCTCAGCGTCTCGGGGACTGTCACCAAATTTTGGTATTAGAGCGAGTTCTTTCCTTAAGGAAGAAAAAATATGGAAGTAGGAAGAAGAGGCCAAGGTAGAGTTATTCGGAGAGTAGCAGACGAAGGATTGCGTGAAGAAATCAAGATCTTAAGTGCGATATTGGCAGTAATAGAAGCAGGGAGGCGTAGGGATGCAGAAGGTGGTGATGACAATGAAGAAGAATTTGTAGCTATGATGGATGGATCCGATGAGGAAGGGCCAAAGATAAAATTATTGAGGTCTATTTTATTAGCAAGAAGCAAATCGAAGCCAGCGCTTTCAAACTATGATGGCAGTTTATCTATAGAAGTATTGTTGGACTGGATTAGCGAGTTGGATAAATACTTCAAATGTGAAGAAATGAGTGAGGATAAGAAGGTCAGGTTTGCAGCCACCAAACTGAAGGGACATGTAGCGCTGTGGTGGGATAGTGTGCAGGCATAAAGGAGAAGGTCAAATAAGCCACTATTTGAGGGAGACACAAAACATGATTTTCTGTACGGCTGAGGTGGGCATTCTGTTGTTGAATATACAATTAGGTAAGTTGGAATTATTTATGAAATTCCGGAAGAATAGGGTCAGTCTTGGTCGGAGCAACTGCAGGAGTTGATATGGCCCTTGCCACAATAATTTTCATGAGCCAATATAGGTAGAGGGTCTGTTTAGACTAAGAGGATCAACCTCTGGTATGATCAAGGTCTCGTACCAACTCTAACCATTCCTCAACCTCCATGTTTTCTTGCACTTCCTGTCTATTCAAATCTACTTCCCACCCAGATATAAGTTGGGGGATTTGAGGATGAGTACCAATCTCGTAGGCTTGAGTCACTTCATGTATAAGCCCATAGGTCATTCTATGACTGCAACCCTAAACATGACGTGGTTGGGGCTGACTGCCACCAAGTCCAAGCCCCACATTACGATTTCAACCCCTAGCCTCTCTCGACATGGAACATCTTCCACAGGTAGGTCGCACCATGGTAGGACTTCCCTGGGCACGAAAATGAATCACTGCACTAATATAACAACCCACAAACCCTAACATAATGCAGGTAGAAAGCTTATGAAACTGATGTGTGTACCTGGAGTGGACACCTGAAGGTATATCGCAGAAGAAATCCACAGAACTATGAGAAGGAAAACAATAAAACAAACATTTTCATCCAAATATGATATGGGTATATTGATAAAGGTCAGCACCATCAACCCATGGCTCCCCGAGCCTTCAAAGAAAAAAACACATAGTCCATTCAGATGGGTACTTTATCAGAGAGTATTTTCACTTAATGACCAACATAAGTAACAAAAGGACAAGAAATATAACAGAAGCACCCATGCATAAAATACAAAGTGAATGCCAGAGAACAGACCTTGAGTACAATCCCATTTGGGAGAGTAAAATACCATAACTAACAAAGGCAATTTGATAAAATTAAGGCTGTTGAGAAGATTTTTCGATGGAAATCACATTATAATACTTTTGTCGATGATGAACCACACTTGTTGCTTCGAAACACATTGACAAAAGTATTATACTGTGATTTCCGCCGAAAAATCTTCTTAAAAATTAAGGCTGCCAATCAGAAAAACCAGTGCTTTCCTTCCACAAATTCTGAAATGTAATATTTCTAACCTAAAACATTGTCTTAGAGACTCGTTTCCCATGATTTATCATAAAAAAAATATGCAGAGGAGTCGAAAGGGGAAAATTCATTGATAAAACATACCCATAGATGTTGGCCACTAGATAATGGAAGATAGTTTTTGTACCCAATCTACCGGCTTCAGAAGGGACCTTCAAGAGCACGTCTAAGACTTCGTCTCAACTTGTAACCAAAGTACTTATAATTCATCCTCCTCAAACTAAACTTGTAGCATAAAATTCCAAGTATAAGATATCGCACTAGTCGCTCTAATTATCATTAATGCCTTGCATGCATCTAGCCACCTCATAAAGGTTGGCGAGTGTTTGAGGACCTCGACAATATTGTTAGCCTGACTCTCATGTTTTTAAAACAATTATAAGTCCAAAATAATTAAACTAATTATAATCAAGAAAGTTGGATTTAATCCTACCTTTATAGGTTGAGTTTGTTCCTCATGGTTAGGAGTCACCTTAGGCTTAGTTGGTTGAGAGATTCTCTCCAACTAGTTAGGCTCCTAGATTAGTGTTTGGTTGAGATATTTGCTCAACCATAGTGTCCAAGATGGACATACTATCTTGAGACAAACTTCCTCATGTATTTATCTGTATTATTATCATTATTTGTACATTGCATTATGAGAGGAATACAATAACGTTGAGGTCTTGTCCGCCATTTCTAGGTCTCCAGTATTTTTTCATGTGTGTTAATTTTGTTTAATATTTTACAAATATCCCTCACCGTCCTTCTTTCCCATAATTATAACCATGACATGGATCTCGAGGACTCCATTTCGCGAGTCTCACCCTAATCGGAGGAATTTCTTTGATAATTATTAAATCAATTATAATTAATCATTTAAATAAATAATTTATTTTAACTTTATTTATTTATTTATTGTAATTATAATCTAGGTAATAAATATGGTCTTTTAATATCATTCTTATATAAGTACATATGTGCAAATTGAATTTACAAAAAAAATAAATTTTACAAATAAGTAGATAGGATCCTTTTAATTCTCCATATGTTTATGGATGTATTTCAAATGAAATTTCCGGGTTATAATAAACATGAATGCTAATAGTAAACAAGATCCACCTGGTGGTAATGTCGCTAGGCTTGGTTTTTGGCAGATTGACACTATGTGGATTTTGTTTATTATGCAACTTTTTAGTCTTATACTTATTATCTCGCATAATTTCTCTTGATTATATAGTTTTTATACATGATCTGTGTATTTATTCTATAATATTTTATTCAAAATTTAAATGATGACATTACTACAACTAAATAATAAAATGCTTTACAACTTAGTATAAAGAAAAAGTTATAAGAATCCAGATTTCATAACATTATGAGGAAGAAAAGAAAAAATATAAACAAAAATTTTTAAATTTCAGATTTATAAAAGATTTTTATATTGAAATTTAGCCTTTTATCAAAATTTAAAATTGCATTACACAAAAAACTAAATTTATTATATATAATGTTAAAATGATATATTTATATTATTATGTTGAAGTTTCTAAGTAAGTTTGAGCTATTATGTTGAAGATTGTGAATAAATTTAAGTGTAGAGAAAAAGTTAAATGACATATTTTCCAATTATTATCATTTTAAATTTAAAATTGCATTCCATGTATTAATGTTATGTAACTTTTATATTTACTATTTATCATAGTTCTTTTTATAATATTTATTTTAATATACTAGTTTTTATATTTTATTTCTTATTATGTTTCAAAAATAAAAAAATGGTAATAAAAAATTTTAATAAAAAAATAATCAATGATGAATAATACTTACTTTTGAAGACAGATCATGAAATTTGATAACTATCTCCAAATAAAAATCTATATATGTTATTTAAATATGGGTTTACCAACCAACATTTATTAATTTTAATGAGAAAATTTCCAAAAAAACTTAAAAATTAAATAAAAAATTATTAAACCTCATATAATTACTCTTATATAATACAAGATTATAATTACTAAAATTTAATACCGATAATCATACACATTTTCTCATAGCAATAATACAAAGCAAAAGCAAATATATAGATGGATAAAAGTTCAAACAATAGAAAATTAAATTGCAATCTCCAGAATCACAAACTCATTTAACTGAAACCCATTCAATTCCATGTTCAAACATAGAAAATTAAATTGTATTGTGGAGATAAGACATCTTTAATAGTTAAATACATAGATCGACAACCTACCTTCTTAATCATTTTCTGTAAACCTCAACTCTTTTGTTTCCCAATTTATAGTTAAGGGAGATCTACAAAAAGGACATCTCTTCTGAGATTAAACATCGAGCCATTTTTCCAAACACAATTTATGGTAAACATGAAGAAAATTAGTAGGCAGCAAGGAATTTTCATCCAGTGCAAACTCACTTAAGAAAACAACACATACAACATCGTCATTTTGAAGCTCATGCCCTAATTCCTCGTGGATCACATAGAACCTTCCCAACTAAAGAACTTGGTGTTGATGGTCCTCAACCACAATATCAACAAGGATTGATATCATATATTCATCTTCCCACACATCTTCGGTAGGTTCCTTGAAAACCCCAAGAATGCGGTAGAGCAAACTCCTCAGAAATCCCTTTAAAAAGGCGACATGCATCACGAGCTTAGGGATTCCGATATGAAACAGTGGAGATGTCATGAGTGCTAATCAATAGAGAATGATCTGTAAAACATCCAATAAGATGGATGGTTATCTTTTCTTTGCATATTCCTTTTATATTTAACTTGCAAATCAAAAATATAATGGGGAAGAATCATATAGACCGAATGACATTTCTCCCTCATCCTCGAAGTATGTGTCTATTCACAATGCATTTAAGAAAAAAAAACAAGCAAATGAATTCATCTAGACAATATGTAACATATTTGCTATCAAATTAAAATGTGCCATAAAAAAAATATAAATGTAAAAAAAAACTCTAAAACTTGTTGACATATTGCTTTGAGCAATAGAGCCCCAGTGCTGATGGTAAACGTTAGCCAAATATTTTTAGTACACACCTTTTTAAATTAAAAACAACATTATATATTGGATAATTCTAAAATTTTATTGTATTATACAAACTAATACTTCAATATTTTAAAAAAATTATGAATTTATTTATTTTTAATAAAAGATTAAAATATAATTCTATAAAACTTTTCCAAAAATTTCCCAAATGAAATAGAATTTGTGTGTTCGTATTTTTTAATAGACTTTTTGATGTTCGTATTTTTATTAATAAATGTAATAAGAGAGCAATTTCTTAAAGGAATTTGTGAAAGAAACGCTTTTTTCTTTTTACTTCTACAGAAATTTCCCATGATAATTGAGATGGTGAGGATGATAATAAATTACAATTAAATAATAAAATAAGTTAAATATATTTTAAGAATATAAAAATAAGTAATAATAGAAAGACAATATTTTTTTAAAATCATTTAAAACTAAAAAAATTTTCCTAAGAAGATGTAAATTTTAATGTCTAAGAGATAGTATATTTTAGTTAGATTACTATGGTTTATAGGATGAGATAATTTTGTAAATAAGAATAATATTAAAATAGTAATATATTAAAATTTAAGAAAAAAGTTTATGGGTTTTGGATAGATGGTGATTAAGTGTATTGTTAAGAAATTTTTAGATGTTAAGCCATTGGTTCAATTCCCCATCTTATTTGGGTGTTATTTTTGAATATGACCATGATGTAGTCTTGCCATTGTCAAACTTACAAAAAAGATTAAAGATAAATTATGATGTTATAAATGTTCAACCCTAATGTAATAAATCAAAAGCATATCTATATTTTGAGTATTGTAAAGAAGAAAATAAATAGTGCTAAGATAACAACTAATTCTCATCAACTCCATTGTGAATTTAGCCATCTGTCAATTCCCAAAACACCATGGGAGGAAAGAGTCTATCACCTTTGGTGACACTAAGAGAGTTGAAGATGAAAAACACTTTCTCTTAAACTCTCTAAGATATAGTGAGATTAGATGTCAATTTCAAAAAAATTGTCATAATATCAGTGTTCCTAACCTTTTAATTCAACAAAACTAAAATGGTCTTGAAATACTTTTCTTCATACCCTCCAAATACAAAAATAAATCTTTAAAAATTCCAAATAATTTATTTCCTTCTTAAAATTTAAGAAACAAATTAAATCCCAATAAATATTAATCATTATCATCCATATATATTATATTACTAATATATTTAGTAAAATTTTATCTTTAAATTCAATTCCCACCTATAACATGGAAACATGTTGTTATCCTATTCACTCTAGTTCCATGGTTACATATTAATCTTGTAATAATTTGGATAATCCTTATAATAATAATTATTTATATAATCCTATACAATGCATTGTTAATATAAAGAATGAAAATTAAGATTAAGATTGTTTGTAGATAATAAAAAAGCAAAAATATATGCATTAGGTATGTGCAAATAATATGTATGTATTTTATTAGTATCTAATTGTGTAGTTAAAATAATGTTGTAAATTCTTAAAATATATTTTGTGTTCAAGGTGGTATAACAAGGAATGGTAAGGTTTTACATTGTTTGTGGTTACAAGTTAAGAAAAGGATAAGGGTGTAAAAATTTTAAAATTTTATTTTTTATTACTAATTTAATTCGTTGAATTTTATTGTTAATCATTGGTTGAGTTTTAAGCATTAATTATTTTTGTTATTGGAAAATCACATGTTTATAAAAACATATTAATATATAATATAATTTTTTTTTTTCTCTTAAATTTAATTTTATTACTGGAAATCAAAATATTTTTATATATGTTGGCGGCTGCAAGGGCAGAAGCCCGCAAGCCTTTCACATTACAAAACTGCCCCATTACTGTAAAAATCGAGGAGAATCAGAGACATACAACCAATTATATTGGCTTTACAAGCATACAGAGAGTGATGAACAAGAAGATAAACAGAGAAACAGAACGGGTAGCTCGGGTCCAGGGAACGAACAGACGTCGCATCAATGAGAGACCCAAAACTGGAATTGATGTTGTCAAGCTGAGTCCTGGCCAAAATGCCTGGGCAATGCTCCCGGAGCATCCACCGAAGAACCAAAAAAAGCAAACCACATCGCCAATTATTCATTTTTCTCAGCTTCCCCCTGTGTCTCCTCGGCCTCCAGACACGCGTCATCCTGACTGAGTAGCTCTTTATCACCCAACACTTTGCCTTCCGGCACCTTGTCGGTGGTTCCTGCATCGGTCTCCACTTCGAATTGATCAAAATCAACCAGGGGAGGGATTATGGGGGGCGAATTGACCTGCATAACCGGTTGAGTCTCCCTTTTTATACCCAGAGAATTCTTGGCAGAGGAGCGCTCACTACTGTGAGAGGAATTCGGGTCAGTGCAGGAGAGAGGGGCGACCTGGTTAACTTCTTCTAACATGATAATGGTAATCTGGACGGAAATCAAAGGCCTATTCAGGTTGCTCTCGAATTTGAAATGGGTGGACTGAAAGGCACTGTTAGGAATCGGTTGGTGAGAAGGATTACTGGGAGGAGGATCCTCAGGAGAGGAGGAGAGGTTGATGGTCGTGAGCACAGGGTTTGGCGGAGGACGAACTGAGGGTCGCTTGCTTCTGCCAAGGCGGTCACCCGAACGGGTTCGCTTCCCTGGACGCTTCATGTTACTAAGAGACACCGAAAACCCAAAAGTACAAATCCTAAACCCGGAAGAATGCCTCAAATGAACTGTAGGCTCGAGAGAATAAACAAAGGAGGCTCGAGACCGAGAAGCAGAGCAAATATAACTGATGTTGCAATGAATAAACCACTTACCCCAAGCCACTCTGTGCAGCACGCAGGTAGAATGGAGGTGTTGCAAATTCAAACCCGAACAGGCTTGAATCTCACCTCTGAAACCAGACGCATTCTCACCTTCACACCCTATTTGAAGAACAAACTGAGCACTAGAAGCCTGAACCCAGGAAGTGGAGAAAACGACGGGGAGCTCCATGTAAATAACCTACAATAGGCAGCTTCGGACCTCGGCCTGCATTAATGGCACCGGTCTGCTCCAACCTGCAGCCATAAAAACATTCTTCCCGCAATCGGAAGAGATCTGGGGCTCCACGCTGCGAAGCAGGTGGCAGTACCAGGGGCGATTAATATGCATGAATGACATTTATGGCTAAGACGGCACCTGGATCCGGGAAATATATAAATATAATTTGAATAAAATAGAAATTGAATTAAATAGATAAATTATTTTAAAATAATTTTATAACATTTAAAATAATTAATTATGATTAATTAAAATTACATAAATAAATATTATTATTTATATATAAATATTAAATCAATAATAAATTTAAAAAAATATAATAATGAACAGCTATGAATGTACCTATTAATACAACAAAAAGACTCCCTCTAGCTATTCTCATGCACATACAAAACACTTGTAATATGAATCCAACTTGAGAACTTTGTTGCACATGTAAAACATATAAGGTTTAAAAAAATTATTGATATTGAAATAAAACAAACTTGACAAAGTTTGACGTGCATATAACACGTATAAAGTTAAAAAACAGTGAGGTAATCATCAGCGTATAAAGTTAAAAAACATTGTGAGATAATCATCAACATTAAAATAATCGTGGTTGAGATTATGTTTCAAATTTAAATGTTACTTATTTATTTTTTTCCTATCGACTAATTTTAAAATATATAAAATTAAAATAACCCCAATAAAATTGTTTTAAAACAAACAATTTGTTATTTATAAATAATTTTGACACAAATATAAAATTAAAGAGATTTTCTCATCTTATTTGTATAAACCTCTTTCATGACATAACCAGCTTAGTCACCAAAACCATCCTATCTTCTTCTTTGCACATTTTTGTTAAAATTATGTTATTCCTAATAACTCTCAAACCTTAAGAATCTATAGGAAGCACAAAATTCATAAGAAAGGCATCGTTATTATACATATTGTAAGTGCTATACGAACACCCAATATCCTGTGCCTCACTTTATTCCTATAAACTTCATTTGTGTATTGGAATGACCCCCTTTATTATTAAAGATTATTTTGATTTTATTTTAAAAACTCGATGTATTCCCCTAGATGAACATGACATCATGGTCAATTCAATGTTGTCTCATGCACCAAAATTCGTATTCCTAAAGTTCTTTACCTTATTCCCAAATTACTTGACCCTAAAACCCATTTTTTTTTAAATTTTCTTTCTACTTTCTTCAACATGGAAGGAATTTGTTGTGAGAAAATAGAAGTTACAAGCATGGGAGGTAATCTGCGTTCGGTAGAGGAACTTTATAGTGTTGGATCCAACGATACATTGATTTGGGACTATACATTTTGAAATCCGTAAGGTATGAATGGAGGGAATTTCATTCCCAAGTAGTTAATACTTCTCGTAGTGTGGCCCTTTTCACATAAGCATGTGTTTGCGGCTTCCGATAGTTATATCGGAGTCGGAGGAAGAGAAATAACATATATATATGACTACCGAACATTGTGATGGCGATTGCGGTGAGGTTCTAACCTCGAAGTTGGTGCTAAACTTGTAAGCATTGCGGAAAGTATGCATATTGTGTGTTAATCCTTTGTATAAGGATTACAATGGAATAAAAGCATCGATACATGGGATTTCATATATAGTCTGAGAGGAAGTATTGGCGGGGTGATTGGGTTCCATTAGACAGGAATAGAGGAATGGGCCTCTTGACCATTTATGGTCTATAGATTTAACTCCATTGCAGAGTTGAATATCCCGGGACAGTTGTGGATGCATCACTGAGTCAATGCATACTGTGGGTTTGTGTGGGTAGTGTTACCCTGGCATCAGTTGTGGTTAAGTATGGTTGATGTCGGGTATAGTCCAAAATCATAACTCGTAGCTTCCATATGATTTACTTGTATCCTCCTATTAAGAGCATCTGCGGCCCTATTCTCTTTTCACATGATGTACCTAATATCGAAGTCAAACTCACTGATCATGGCCAACCATCTAACTTGCCTGGCATTAATTTGGCTGGTCAAATAGATACCTCAATCCACTTTGATCACTCATTAATACAAACCTCTTGCCAAGAAGATAGCACATCCACATCTTCAATGCATGTATGAGCTCTTCTAGTTCAACATCACGCGTTGGATAGTTTTGTTCATGCTAATTCACTTTCCATGACTCATAGAAAACTAGTTGTCCTTCCTGCATAAGGACTCCACCAAGACCTCTCTTTCAAGCATCTGTACATACTACAAACTCTTTGTTTGGATCTTCAATATTTAACACTGGTGCATGTTTTAACAACTTCTTGAGCTTCTCAAAAGCGCTCTTACACTCCTCCCTCCATTCAAACTTATTACCTTTCCTCTGCAATGATGTAATATGATAAGAAATATTGGCGAATTTCCTGATGAACCTCATGTAATAGCCTGCCAATCCCATGAAGGATCTCACCTCATTTACATTACTAGGAGTTTCCCACTCCATGATAGCTCTCACCTTTTCTCGATCCACTATTATGCCCTCAGAGACAAAATGTCCCAAGTAATGTACCTTAGTATGAAAGAAACTGCACTTGCTGAGCTCAGCATACAATTGATGCTCTCTCAATAACCTCAACACTACTGCCAAATTATCGACATGTTCTTTCTCATTTTTAGAATATACCAATATGTCATCAATGAACACAATAATAAACGTCTGCAAATAAGGATGCAACACACTATTCATCAAGCACATAATGGTAGCTAGAGCAACAGTCAAACCGAATGGAACTACAACAAACTCTTAATTCCCATACCTAGTCTATAAATTTTCCTTGTAAATTTCCTTCTCTTTAATGCATACTTGATGATATCTAGATCTGAGATCAATTTTTGAGAACATTTCTTCTCCCTTCAATTGATCAAACAAGTCATCGATCCGTAGAAATGGATACCTTTTCTTGATTGTCACTTTGTTCAACTACCTGTAGTTAATGCATAATCTGAGAGTACCATCCTTCTTCTTTACAAACAATACAAGTTCACCCCAAGGTGATACGCTTGGCCTAATGTATCCTTTGTCAAGCATCTCTTTCAGCTACAACTTTAACTCTACCAACTCAGGTGTGCTCATCATGTAAGGTTCGTTTGATGCTGGATCTGCCCCTAGAACCAACTCAATAGAAAATTATACTTCCTTATGAGGTGGCAACTTTGAAATCTCTGCAGTAAACAAATCTTGAAACTACTATAGAACTAGGTACCTTCTTAGAATACATGCATCCTCAACTTCCTTACCTTTGTCACTAGAAATATGCATTGTAAATAACATAAACCCTTTCTTGTGACTACGCTTGACCTACATAAATATCACCATCCTAATTGATGTGGATTTCTTATTTCCCTGTAAGACTCTTGATTCCACATTGTGATGAGAGCACTCAATGTCTTTGTCATAAAAATCCACCTTGTTCTTGAGCCAATCCATACCCAAAATCATACTATATGATCCCAAAGGAAATACATTCAAGTGTGCTACTATAGACATGCCATTCAACTCAAATGCACAAGCTCTTACCCATTAGTGAACTCTTTACTTTGTACTTGTATCTAACTGCACTAACTAAGATTCTGCATGCACTTATTTATTCAAACCACACTTATCCACCAAGTATGGACGAGCATAGCTATAATTAGATCCAGGGTCAATAAAAATAGAAACAACTTGATTGCAAAGCTTACCATCCATCTCCATAATAGATGCATGATAGTCTACCTGATCGTTGTCGAGCATTGCATAGATACGAGGAATGCTTTGTCCAAAATCCCCAATAGTATACGCCTACTATGCACTATGGATGTAAGTCCTACCACCCTAATTCTTTGGGCAATCTCTCTCAAGGTGTTCCTTACCACATGTCCAACACTCTCACTCTCTAGTACCATCACTTCTATGTTATTGTTGTGATCCATGTCCCTGTCTAGTTGCATTGAAGTTCTTCTATGGTGCCAAATTTTCTTTCTCTTATGCATTTTGAGGCCTTGTTCTTTTCAGCTGCCATTTACACTACCTTTATCTTTATCCTTCCATTTCCATCCTCTCTTAGATTCATTCCTACGCTTTGATTGTATATAGAAATGCTTGAATTTCCCAATAACTTCCTCAAGTGAACGAGGTTCATCATACTCAATCTGATCTCTAAATGCTAATGTAAAACCACTAAAAAATCATTGAGCTTCAGCCTTCTCATCTTTAAGATATGGTTCATACCTCAATAACTCTAGGAACTTGGTTGTATACTTCTCATCTATCATTGATCCCATATTTAGATCATAGAATTCTTTGTCGTTACCATCATAGTACCTTTATGGCAAGTACTTCTTCCTGAAAATCCTCTTGAACTCATGCCAACTTGAGTCATTCATCTTGTTTTTTCTTACCCACTTCACATCTTCCCACCAGATATCTACTTTACCTTTCAGGTTGAAGATAGCAATTTTGGCCTTCATGTTTTCTGTGTACTCATGTAACTCAAACAACTCGTGCATCCCAAGTATGCAAGCCTCTACATCTTCTAGTTTCTTCAAGTCTCCATAAAATGTAGGGGACCTTTCTTTCCTATATTCATCTAGCAAGTATCCCCTATCACTCCTCTTGTAAGGATGATAATGATGATGATCATATTTGCTATCAGAACTCAAATGAGAGTGGTAGCTGTGTCCATCACCTCTCCTATCCTGAGTATCCAACAACCTGTCGTCTCTCACTATGTCATCTTTATCTGGCTCGTGACCACCATGATACCTACTACCATATGGTCCATTAGTTTTTTCCTTTTTCCTATGGCTGATCTGAAGTGGCCCCTGTCGTTGCAATTCTGACAAACGCTGAAGGGGTATTTCATTAACCTCTGCTTATTTCTCTTGTTCCTGCATGATTTTTTCATTGTCTGCCTTACAACTCCTTATTTCTTCCTTCAAACTTCTCAATGTGTCTACTAAATCAGAAGAGAGCCCAACACCACGATGCTCATTTGATTCATAGTGAGAATATTTGTAGTCTACCATCTTGCTAGTAATTTGTGATCTCTTTCCTACAAGGCATACTATGTCAAATAAACCAAATCACAATAAACCAGCATACCTTAGCATAATTTGGGGAGGATATCTTATCTACAAGATCAACCAATCAACATAGTACATGTATAACATAATCATGAAAACATATATACATTTAATACACAAGCATATAACCATATAACCATCATTCTAGATAGAGTCCAATCATTAATGCATGACCATGTCAACTACACATACCATGACCTTATGCATGACAACAACAACCATACCAATGTACACTGACAATAAGCAAGCATAAACAAAATGTAACAAATCATACACTCATGACAATGCACTTCACAATAACAACATCCTCTTTTACATGGCGACATCACTACAACCATGACAGACACCATGCATATGCAACAAGCATATAAACTAAAAGGATGATTAACACACATGCAACTGACATGAATGCATAACCAACACACATTGTCCATCCAGTCCAAGGGGTGAACCATGATCTGATACCACTCTGTAACACCCTCATCCCACATCTACCCAAGTAACCAGCCAACCGGGGTAAATATGTGATGAGAGGCCACTATAATGGGATTCAACCTCCTAGGTGACCTTAAGGAAGTGGAATTGATGGAAACACACCATATAAACCTTCCACATCAACAAAAAAACTCCCAGGATCCATCACAACCACTCAGGTAACCAGCCTCTGAGTCCCTCTAAATTTTTAGACCATTAAACCCCCTGGACACTCCCTCGATATGGACATGGGGGCTTCACTGGCGGAGCAATACCATACCATGTGGGTTCATATTGTGGGATATATATTGAAGAAAAAATGACATATTATATTGGCGGATATATAGGGGTTAAAGGGTTTTTATATTGGTAAGTACAAAAAATGGAGCTCAAAGTTAATGAAAAAATATAAAGGGGTATAAAAAATGTTAGTGAAAAAATGGATACCTACAATATCTAGTGAAATTAGGGGTTTTTAAACTCGGAAGGTGCATTGGGTTAGTTTGGTAGGGAATTAAACAATGTGATTTTTAGAGATATTTTCCAACATGTAGTCAAATTAAGGGTATTATTTAATATGCCACGAATGCACGTGATATGTCAGAGGTTCATTGAGTGAACCCCCCATGGATATGGACAAGGGTGTGTCTAGGAGGCTCCATATGCTCCCATAGCATGTGTCTAGGGACTTTTCTCCTCATACCTATGCCTACCACTCTCGGATTTGTGCCAGTTTTTTAGGCCAAAGCCCAGGTCACTGCCCAGAACTCAATGACAGGATTAGAAATGAATTTATGGAACAAAAAAATGATGCATATACATTCACAAGGTCTAGACTCGAACCCTACTATCCATGATAAGAATTTCATCAAACATGTCACAAATATTAAATCTACATGTTTAAACAACATATATGAGCACATGGGTCTCATACTTAACCAAGAATCACTAAGGAGCATTGTTCCCTTATATCATTTGCTACATTGTCATCTATTACATCATAGATACATTGTTCATTCATTTACAAATAAAAACGTGAGGAAATCCATACATCATTATTGTCATAATACATGTTGATAACCATCATAATAACAATAGAAATATCAAGGATACATCAGCCAAAGAATCCACATATAAAGCAGTACATTTACATATAAGATGTCAAGGAAAGAACCTCTTATTAATGAATGCAAAAGCCAACGAAGGATGGGACTACCACGTTCTACCTAACCATAGATTGGCTTAACCAAATCTCTCTTCATCCAATCACCCTCATGCCATATTTCAAGCATGAATGTGGGATTAAAACCAAAAGAACAAACCATGCCATCTCGAGGCTAAACCACCTCACCCTCATCAATAGAAACCAAATTTTATCGTAATCCACACCGGATCACTAGACCAAAATAATAAACATATAGTAATAGGATTTACCATGATCTTCACCAGACCACTAGGCCAAAACAAACATGGATTCCACCAGATTTCTCCACCTACACCATGAGGAATTTTCTTGTCTCCTATTCTCGTAGGCTTTACCGCAATCCACACCGGTTCACTAGGCCCTAAACTAAGACCAACCCTCTAGGCTTTACTGTATATCCCACGATTCACCGACAAGGATTCGTAGGCCTAATTGAGGGAAACCACCTCTAAGATTTATCGTATATCCTACCATTAATCAATCGAGGATTCTTAGGCCCACAAAGGCACACAATACCTGGCTTTACTGCAACGCATAGTCTAGTTCAAGGGTCACTAGGTCATTGGCTTTACTGCAATCCATAGTTAGGTTCAAGGATCACTAGGGCATGTGTTCTTCCTTTCAGAGATCGACCTCACTCAGCTTGAAATTCATCTTGCAATCCAGATCAATCAAAACATGGAAAGCCCAGCACACCATGGCTATCTGAAAATGGAAAGGCTAGGTTGAAAACACTCTCACACCTAGAAAAACCCATGCCATAACAACAAAGAACCACATGCAATACCATGCATGCCAAATCTAGCAAGGAAAATAGACATGCAAATTGATACCTGCAAATAATCTTTTTGTAGCTGCTTGAGCATAACACATATTTCATTAATTTTGGAATTTTTTTATTATAAGGATATCACTAAATCTGAGTTTTTTTGGTTATTATGAAATTCCATATCTACCATTTAATTCCAAATTTTATGAAATATGTGTTGCATGCTCTTCCTTGGTTTTTCCTTCCTTGTTCTTGCCTCCTTTTCCTTTCTTGATCCAATGCCAAAGTGATCCAAGAAAACTCTAAGTGTCCAAGACTAAGAGAGAGAGAGAATCATGAGAGAGCTCCAAAACTGAACTGGCAAAAGGTACCAACTGATCCTCAGAAGCCTTTTTATGCATTAGGCCTCTATTTTCTTCATTTTCGAGTACTTTCCTTCATTTTCCTCCTCACATGCAATCTATGACCTTTCACCTTCCTTTTCTCCTAATTTCCATTATTTGCATAAATAAATGTGAAAAAAAATTCATTTTTCCTTTCCAGCGCCTTTGCCATTTCCTTTGCAATTTTCCTTAGCCATAATAAACCCATGAACATTCAGCTTGGAATACGTGCCCCATAAACCATGGTTATTATCTTGCCTTTATTAACTTTTATTACATGGAATTTTCATGAGGGTTGTTATAGGTACAAGTGTCAACTCTAGGTTTTACACAAAAGGATTACACATCTCATTCATAGTGGGTTGCAGAATGACCCTTTCGACAAGATTATATTTTATAGTGTATCCATTCTAAATTAGTGAAATAATTAATATTAATATTGTCTCGTAGTTATCCCCCGAGGGAAAGGTCAACTAGTGATAACCATGTAAATGAAGTAGTATGTGTGAGGAGGTTCATTGAACAAAACTCCTCGATTCACCAGTGCATGAAAAATGGGCATATGTACATGGTTGGGGTTTATAACAGTAATGGTTGGAATTGGCCCCAGGTCATGTGAGTATTAGATTGGCCCAATTGTTGATTCCTCTAGTCATCTAAAAAATATTATTGCATAGTGTAACTAATGCAGGAGCCTCCAATTAGGGAGGTGATAGCTGAACAAGCTGATAAAATTAAATTCACTTTTAGTTTAATTTTATTTTATGTTTAAAAGAAAGCTATCACAACCAATGTTTTCCTTTATTTTAAATAGTAATTAGATTAGAAATTAGTTTTAAATAAGTTAGGAAACAAACTGCTAGAAACTTGATTGTAACTACAGTGTAATTGTAGGTAGTTCCTCAACAGAATGAGGCTACCAGCAACTTAAATAGGGAACCCAAAGACAAAGGTGGGGTTGCTGCCATCCAGAAGAAAAGAGACCAAAGGGCATAGCTCTGAAATATATTAAAAAGTAAATTGAAGCTTACAGGTATCCATTATTGTTTTCCATAAATGACAAGAATTATGTACTATGTATAGAAATTAATGACAGAATTGAATGACAATTAATCAAATTGTGTATCAAACTAAAGGAGCCAAACACAGCAGAAGAAACCATCCAGGTATTTCACAAAAGCATGCTATTGGTTTAATAGTGAAAATTTACGGCATATCTATATATGTGTGTGTGTGTGTGTGTAAACATTTGTCAAAGTCCACAGTAGCACAAAAAGATAGAATTCTATAACCCCATGTAGGTTCGAGGCAGAGAGCATTCAAAAACCATCCATAACAATCCTCATACAATCGACACAGGCCAAGGAGGGTTCCACACAACCCAGAACAAACCAAATTGAGTAAAGACTGAAGCATTACCAACAGCGAGAGATAGGATACATAAATGTTTTTCCCAAATTCATAAACAAAAGTTATAGTAGAGGACACACTACATAGGAGGCCACCCATCGACAGACCAACTAAGACTGAGAACAGATAGAGGCATAGCCTAACTGCTACCAACAAAATATATATGACCACATAGAATAAACAGGAGGAACCCTACCTAGTTTGCATAAAGCCAGACTAGAAGGATGAAGACCCCGACGTTTTCCCCAAAGACCAAACCCTTGCAACCACCGTGGCAAGGGTTGAGTACTTGTATAGACAAGCAAAGAATTAGTGAGGCATCATAACCATAAACCCATGATAAAGAACAAAGAGAGGGTAGGATGAATACCCATAGTGGATACTTGAAGAGGAGGATGGGCTCCATAGCCGAGCCATAAAACTGAGACCAACAGTGCATAGCCAACGACACTAGAGCTAAGGAAAGCCAAGAAACAACAAAGCGCAACCAACAGCTAGAGGGCCAGCAAATATTGAGACCCAACAGAGCATAAACCATGGCCACAAAGCCACAATACCACCGTCTGCTCCCCATGAGCAGAGCTGTCAATGCAAGTAAAAGGAAACAGAGAATTGAAACTAGAGCAGAGGAATTACCTCGAGTAGAAGCCGTCGAGCCATCACCAGAAGAGTCAGGCAGAGGGCCTGGTAAAACAATGTAACCACTGAAACAGTTAAAAATAGTTTCGTCAACCTGGTAAAATCAAATATCTGTGAACAAATACATAGAAGCCAAGGCCTACCCAGGGTGACCACAGAGCCCAAAACCTCCTCGAAAAACCATGCAAGAAGAAACCGCTAGATCCAACAAAACACCATCACACAGTTAACAAAACGACAGAGGACCAGAGCCAAAGAAGGACCCGGAAGATAGCAGGAGGTATCGTGCCATCCTTTCCTTGCAAAACGAACCAAGTAAGAATGCAGGGGAGCAGAACCAAAACCGGTGGAAACCTAACCAACTCAACCACAATAGATTGTGCCATAGTGTCGTGTCACACAAACCAAGACCACCTCAGGATGGAGGAGAATTAATTCCCCATTCAAACCTTACATAAAGCTTAAAGAAACTATGAGCATGGGAAAATTTGAACGTAGGGCAACCGCCACATAGGATTGTCACCTCGGCGTCTTGGGGACTATAACCAAATTTTGGTATCAGAGCAAGTTCTTTCCTTAAGGAAGAAAAAATATGGATGTAGGAAGAAGAGGTCGATGTAGAGCTATTCAGAGAGTAGTTGATGAAGGATTGCGTGAAGAAATCAGGATCTTAAGTGCCAGATTGGCAACAGTAGAAGCAGGGAGGCATAGGGATCCAGAAGGTGGTGACGAGAATGAAGAAGTAGTTGCAGCTACGACGAATGGATCCAATGAGGAAGGGCCAGAGATAAAATTATTGAGGTCTATTTTGTTAGCAAGAAGCAAACTGAAGCGAGCGCTTTCGAACTATGATGGTAGTTTATCTATAAAAGTATTGTTGGACTGGATTAGCGAGCTGGATCGATACTTCGAATGTAAAGAAATCAGTGAGGATAAGAAGGTTAGGTTTGCAGCCACCAAACTGAAGGGACATGCAGCACTGTGGTGGGATAGTGTGTGGGCAGAAAGGAGAAGTTCAAATAAGCCACTAGTTAAAAAATGGAACAGGATGATCGCCAAGATGAAAAGTAAGTTTTTACCCAAAAAATATCAAATTTATCTATATAGACATGTACAGAACCTAAAACAAAAGGAAATGACTATGAAGGAATATATAGAAGAATTATACAGAGTGAATCTATGAGCGGGTTATGTCGAAGATATCCTAGAAAAGACACTGAGGTTTGTGAATGGATTACGAATGGAGATATTGCATGAGATTATTATTCTCTCCCCCCAATTCCATAAAGAAAGCCTATCAAAGTGCTTTAAAAGTAGAAGAGAAGATCACTAGGAAGTAGAATGCCAGAGGAGGACGTGGATCTAGCTGAGGAAGAGGACAGTCTTTTGGCAGAAGCAGAACTGCCAACAACAATGAAGAAGGCGACAGTTCAAAAAATGCAGGACCAATTGATAAAGAAGGTAACACTAGAGGAGGAAGGCCTTAACAACAAGGAAGAGGTAATGGCATAGGCAAAGGAAATGCCTATTAGTGTTACAAGTGTCACAAGTGGGGACACCAGTCTTTTGAATGTCCTGAAAGTGAACAAGAAAGAAAAAGAGGAGCATATCTTTCTCAGCTGGAAGAAGCTGAGGCATCACCTCAAAAAGTGGAGAATGTGCGTGAGACAGGAGAGGCCTTAGTGTTGAACAAGGTATTGTTGAAACCAGCTAAAGAATTAGCTCACGAGACACAACGGAAAGCACTGTTCTGAACTGTGTGTAAATCACATGGGAAATGTTGTAAATTGATTATTGATAGCAGAAGCGCTAACAACATGGTAGCCACTAAAATGGTAGAGAAACTAGGTTTAAAAAGATTGAAGCACCCAACCCCATACCGGGTGTCTTGGTTACAAAAAGGACATCAACTACTAGTTGATGAGCAGTGAGAAGTGGAGTTTCATATTGGTAGGTATAAGGATAAGGTAACTTGTGATATTATGCCGATGGATGTGTTCCATATACTGCCGGGTAGACCATGGGAGTATGACAGGAGAGTAGTCCATGATGGGAAGACAAACTATTATAAGTTTGCGAAAGATGGGATCAAGCATACGCTAGTACCCATGAAAGAGGAGGATACAACAGAAAACAATGGAACAAAAGCGTTATTGTTAGGAGGAAAAGAGTTTCTATAGTAGAGTGGAGATGATAAAATAAAGTTTTCAATTATACGAAGGCCAATAGAAATGTTAATCTATACTAAGATTACTGATTTTCTTGAGGAGATACAAGATATGCTACAGGGGTTTAGCGACATTGTAGTGGATGATTTCCCGAATAAATTACCACCAAGAGGGAGTATCAGGCACCATATTGATTTCATTCCAAGAGCTAGTTTACCAAACAAAGTTGCCTATCGAATGAGTCCAAAGGACAATGAGGAAATCAGGAAGCAAGTACAGGAGTTGTTGGACAAAGGGTTGATACGAGAGAGTTTAAGTCCTTGTGCGGTTCCAACAATCTTAGCTCCCAAGAAAGGAGGAGAGTGGCGGATGTGTATTGATTCTAAAGTAATAAATAAGATTACCATGAGGTACAGGTTTCCCTTACCACGAAAGGATGATATGATGGGCTACTTGAGTGGAGTGGCGTATTTTTCGAAGATTGATTTAAAAAGTGGATATCATCAAATTCAAATTCAAGGAGACAAGTGGAATACCACTTTCAACACCAATGAAACCCTGTATGAATGGTTGGTCATGCCATTTGGATTGAGCAACGCACCCAACACATTCATGCGCTTGATGAACGTGATGCTGAAGGAATATATTGGAAAGTTTGTGATTGTGTATTTAGATGATATCCTTATTTTTAGTAAGACAAGGGAAGAACATTTCCGACACGTCACGTGTGTCTTGGAAAAATTGCAGCAAAATAAGTTGCTTTTAAATTTGAAAAAGAGCACGTTTTTTAAGGAGTTAATTTATTTGGGGTTTGCGATTTTAGAAAATGAATTAAACATGGATCCAGAAAAGGTTGCAGCCATAATTAGCTGGCCATCCCCCAAGAGTTTGTTTGAAGTATGGAGTTTTCATGGGTTGGCGAGTTTTTATCGAAAATTTATAAAAGATGTCAGTGGGATTTATGCACACATGGTGGATATCGTTAAAAAAGAAAATCAACATTTTCATTGGACGGATTTGGCTTAAAAGAGTTTTCAACTGCTGAAAAGGAAGATCATCGAAAGACCCATTTTAACGTTACTAGATTTCAACAAACTTTTTCAAGTTCGTTGCAATTCTAGTGGGACGGCAATTAGAGCAGTACTCAAGCAAGAGGACAAACTACTGGCCTATTTCAGTGAGAAGTTGAATGAGAGTAGACAGAAATATATGTCCTACGACAAGGAGTTTTATGCAGTGGTACAAGTGCTGAAATAGTAGAGACATTACTTAGTGGGAAATGTATTTGTTCTATTTTCAGACAATTCCTCTTCACAATATGTCATGCAACAACATAAGTTGAACCATAAACATGTGAAGTGGGTGGAATATCTCTAGAGTTTTACGTTTGTGCTGAAACACATCACTGGACAAGCCAACAAAGTGGCAGATGCGTTAAGTAGGAGGAGTTTGATTTTATAGGAAAGCAGAGTGCAGGTACTAGGCTTTCAGCATCTCAATGATATGTATGAAAGAGATGAAGACTTTAAGGAAGCATACGAAGCTTGCCAGAATCCACTGTTAAGGGGAAAAAATTTGTGGCTAGACTATAATATACAAGAAGGATTGTCATTCAGGGGAGGATAGTTGTGTATCCTAGAATGTTCAATGAGAGAAAACTTAATTCAGGAGAAACATAGTGGGGGTCTAGCTGGACATTTTGGCATATACAATACTTTGGACCAAGTAAGTCACTTCTATTATTGGCCAAAAATGCGGTGAGATGTACAAAGATATGTGGCTAGATGTAAGATGTGTCAACTCGCAAAGGGACACAGTCAAAATACAGGATTGTATACGCCCCTACCTATTCCGGATAGACCATGAGACTCAGTCAGTTTAGACTTTGTCTTAGGCTTGCCAACGACACAGAAGGGGTATGATTCAATCATGGTAGTGGTGGATCACTTTACTAAGATGGCACATTTTATTCCCTGTAAAAAGACCAGCGATGCCACACATGTAGCCTACTTGTTCTTCACAGAAATCGTCAGACTACATGGCTTGCCAAAGTCTATTATTTTAGATAGGGACATGAAGTTCACGGGTCTTTTGTGGCAGAATTTGTGGAAGAAGTTAGATACTAAATTAAATTTCAGCTCAACTTATCATCCACAGACCGATGGGCAGACTGATGTAGTGAATCGAAGTCTAGGGAATCTATTACGTAGTCTAGTTGGTGATAATTCACGATAGTGGGATCGGGTACTCACACAAGCAGAGTTCGCTTATAATGATTCACCCAAAAGGAGTACAGGCAGAAGTCCTTTCTAGATCCTATATGGAATGCACCCCCGTGGTGTGCACGAGTTGTGGGATTTGGGTCGGTTGGAACGAAGGAGTGTTGATAGTGAATATTTCACAAAGGTGATCAATGAACTTCAAGAACAGGTGAAAACCAAATTGCAGGACAAGAGCCAAAGATATAAACAGAAGGAAGACTTAAAATGACGAGAAGTGCAATTCAATGTAGGAGACCTGGTATTGGCACATCTATAGAAAGAGAGGTTTCCTAAAGGGGAATATAACAAGCTCAAACTAAAAAACATAGGGCCTTGCCAAATACTGCAAAAGTTCTCTGCCAAGGCATATGAACTGCAACTACCCCTAGGTATCGGGATCTCGCCCATTTTCAATATGGCAGACCTGTACCCTTACATTACTACTAATGTGGAGGGTAATTCAATAGAATACACATAGGACACCCAGGGAAAAGGGGAGACAGATACATGGGTCAGATAGATGCCCCCAACCAAGCCTCTAGAGATCAAACAAATATTGGATACTCAAGTAGATAGGCGGAAACAATGGAATGAGTACTTACAGTACCTAGTTATATGGAAGGACCGTCCAATTGAGGATAGTTCCTGTTCAGATGCCGGACAAATTAAAAGCACCAAGTATTCAATTGAAGAGCTCATGGACAGGAGCCGTGAGATTCATTCACCCCGGGAGCCTGATGTAGGAGAATCCAATTAGGGAGACGACAACTGGACAAGCTATTAAAATTAAATTCACTTTTAGTTTAATTTTATTTTTTGTTTAAAAGAAGGCTATCACAGTCAATGTTTTCCTTTAATTTGAATAATAGTTAGATTAGAAATTAGTTTTAAATAAGTTAGGAAACAAACTGCCAGAAATTGGAATGTAACTACATTGTAACTATAGGTAGTTCCTCAATAGAATGAGGCTACCAGCAACTTAAATAGGCAACCCAAAGACAAAAGTGGGGTTGTTTCCATCCAGAAGAAAAGAGACAAGAGAGCATAGTTCTGAAACATATTAAAAAGTAAATTGAAGCTTACAGGTATCCATTATTGTTTTCCATAAATGACAAGAATTATGTACTGTGCATAGAAATTAATGACATAATTGAATGATTATTAATCAAATTGTGCATCAAATTGAAGGAGCCAAACACAGTAGAAGAAACCATCCAGGTATTTCACAAAAGCATGTTATTGATTTAACAGTGAAGATTTACAATATATATGTGTGTGTGTGTGTCTATAAACATTTGTTAAAGTCCACGGTAGCACAAAAAGATAGCATTCTGCAACCCCACATAGGTTCGAGGCATAGAGCCTTCAAAAACCATCCATAACAGTCCTCATACAATTGACATAGGCTAAGGAGGGTTCCACACAACCCAGAACAAACCAAACTGAGCAGAGACCGAAGCATTACCAATAGCCAGAGACAGGATACATAAACGTTTTTCCCAAATTCATAAACAAAAGTTACAGCAAAGGACGCGGTGCACAGGAGGCCACCTGTCAACAAACCAACTAAGATCGAGGACAGACAGACGCATAGCCTAACTGCTGCCAACAAAATATATATGACTGCATAGCGTAAACAGGAAGGACCCTACCAAGTTTGCGTAAAGCCAGACCAGAAGGACGAAGACCCCAAAATTGTCCCCAAAGACCAAACCCTTGCAACCACCGTGACGAGGGCGGAGTACCTACACAGACAAGCAGAGAATTAGTGAGGAAACATAACCATAAACCCATGATAAAGAATAGAAAGAGGGTAGGATGAATACCCACAACAGATACCTGAAGAGGAAGTTGGGCTCCATAGCCGAGCCACAAAACTGAGACCAACAGAGCATAGCCAACGATATTAGAGCCAAGGAAAGCCTAGACACAACAAAGTGCAACCAACGGCCATAGGGCCAACAAATACCGAGACCCAATAGAGCATAAACCACGACCATAGAGCCACAAGACCACCATTTGCTCACTAGGAGCAAAGCTGTTAGCGAAAGTAATAGGAAAAAGAGAATTGAAACCAGAGCAGAGGAATTACCTCGAGTAGAAGTCATAGGGCCATCATCGAAAGAGTCAGGTAGAGGGCCTGGTAAAATAATGCAACTACTGAAACAATTAAAAAGAATGTCGTCAACCTGGTAAAATCAAATATCTGTGAACAAATACAGAGAAGCCAAGGCATACCCAGGGTGACCACAGAGCCCAAAACCTCCTCGAAAAACCATGCAAGAAGCAACCACCAAGTCCAATGAAACACCATCACACAGTTAACAAAACGACAGAGGACGAGAGCCGAAGAAGGACCCAAAAGACAGCAGGAGGTAGAGCTTCATCCTTTCTTTGCAGAATGAACCAGGTAAGAACGCAAGGGAGCATAACCAAAACCGGCGGAAACCTAACCAACTCAACCACAACACACCGTGCCATAGAGCCATGTCACACAAACCGAGACCACCTCGGGACAGAGGATAATTAATTTCCCATTAAAACCTTACCTAAAACCCCAAGCAAATATAAGTGCGGGAAAAGTTGAATGCACGCCAACCACCATGTAGGCTTGCCACCTCAGCGTCTCGAGGATTGTCACCAGTAACTAATAGATGAAATGACCTTTGTTAGGAAATATTTTTCTTGTTAATTTTAATCAAAATCCAATAAAGATTTTAAAAACATGAATTTAGTTTGTTTAAATAGTACAATTCAAGTACCTCATGTTTTTTAGGGTGCGGAATCCATTTATGCATTCAAAATTGTATTTTAAACAACATCATAATCTTGATTGAAATTGTATCACCAAATTCCCGTGAAAAAAACTATTTTTCCTTAAGTTAAAGTGCCTCTTAATATTATAAATATTAATTAACTAATATTAATATTATAAATATTAAAATTAAAATTAATAATACTACTATTTAAATATATTATTAAAGTAACCATTTATCACTTGATATTAACAATTTTTTTTTATATTAGTACTTTTATAGACTTAATAATTAATTATATATTCAATTAAAGATTAACTAATTAATATTTAATTAACTAATTTTAAATTTTTTTTAACCTCACTAACTAACTATTAATATAATCAACCTAACTAACTAAAAATTCAAATTAATAAGAAATCAATAAAACTTATATTCGGTAACCTATTTCTCTTTTCTCCCATTCATTTTTATGAAATATAACCTATAGGATTTCTTATTAGAGGCTCTAGTTTAAAACATTCCATCTTTAACTCAATATTTTCCATTTCTCTTCAATCATATTTTTAAAATAATTTTTCCTCACAATCAATTCTATTAGTAATTACCAAACAATCCTTATATTTAATTACTAATTAAATATTATTCCTTTCTTCTTTAATCTAAATTTTCAATATTTTTTCTTGAAGGATCAAATTTATTATCTTTTATAAATCATTCTATTTAACGTGTCTTGTTCTCATAAACAAATTGTGTCCTTAATGATGATGAGTGTGCATCTGTTGATCATTTCAATCCAGATATACAGCTTCTCCAAAAGAAAAAATAAATTGCAAAATTAGTTACAATAGTATCTTTGTCCCTATAAATATGAAAGAAAAAATGTAAATAAAACAATATAAAATAAATTATTAACTTTGTCATAAAATCCATTTTAACTCTCCCTTCTTCATTCAAACAAAAATTAAAAAAACGGATTTTATAACAAATATAGCTAAATCAAAATCAACCTCTAAATTTAAATAATAAAATAATCATAATTAT